>QVOA01002805.1:0-66608 GCA_014825685.1 Pseudomyrmex cubaensis
TTTTTTTTTTTTTTTTTTTTTACTAAAAATAGTCTTTGATCGACAAATTTATCAGATCGGATTGAATCAAACAGCTTGAGACAGACTTGCTTCGGAAGAAAAACAAACATGACTTTGATCTCGCGCAGAAATTTCGCGTTGAAAATTCTTCGATCACAAATGCGATTTTCCTACGGACTCGGTTTCACACTTCATCCAATCTCAAAGTTTTTAGAGAAATCACAAAGTTTAAATGCGAGTTTGCAAGTTTCTGCGTTGTTTTACTCAGACATATTGAGCAGCTATTAAATATTCTAATCGTACGTTCTACATCCGCGTTTTAATATGTATAACTGTTCGTAGAAAGTTACATTTCCGTTACTTCTCACGCGATCGAACAGCAAACAATAGCAAAAGTTAAAGATTTAAACAGGATCTAAATAAACACTTAAACTTTTTCTGGAAGAAAAAAACAATGATAAAAAATTTAAACGATATAACTCTGTTATACTATTTTTATCGTACCTCTAAACAAAAGTAATAAACATTATCGCACCATATACGTCTTGTACAGGTATCTGCACATTTGTGTTACGATCTCTTTTGTTGGACACCGCGTATTTGCATGCATTATGCAACAACAGATAAAGCTATAGCGAGACGTTTAGTGTCTATGATAACGCAGCTGCAAATTCAATTAGATCCTCGTAACAGCTCGACCAATTCTCTAACGAGAAAATCATAAAATTTTATCGTACGTAAAAACTATGTTTCTGTTCTTATTTTCAATAAGTATTATTGAATTTTTTTTACAGTGTATTTTAATGGTTTTTAACTTGTAACATATTTACATGTGTATAAGAAAATGAGATGTAATTATCCTTATCAACAAAAAAGCACAACTATTTAGATATTTATCGTGATGGTCACATGGTACGTGTGCGCGATTAATAACACACTTCTCGCGTGTGTAAGAGGTGTAAAATCAATGTTACTTCTTAAAGATTTTCCTTCTTTTTTAAAGAAGACGAAGTACGCGCGAAATCAGTTGATCACAAAAAATCGCCGATCTGTCAATAAAACGCGCGTCAAATCAATCTCACGAAATTGGAAGCGTTTTCACGAGCACGCGTGCACTTACCCAGGCAAATGAGCGCCATAACTCTGCTTGAAGAATTGTTTTCTTTGCTCCTCGCAGACAGGGTCAAACACCATTTTTCTCGTTATCGACTTTTATCACGTGCAACCGCAGACGAGTCACAACGCAACGCTGCTCCCCGCGATTCCCGATCCTCTTCTCATGTCTTCCTCTCCTCTTCTTTTTCCTCTTCCGCACTATCCTATTCATCCGTTATGTTCACCAAAAAGAAAACTTGTTTTACATACGCCCGACGTTTCACGAAGATGATGATCAGCCTCGATCGCGCGAATTTTTCGTCCGTAGAATTATGGAAATCGTGTATAAATTTTCAAGCGCGGTTGTTGATTCGATTGAAGTCGATGCGGTTTGGTTTTCGAAGATCACGAACGGTCTCTCATCGGACGATGCGCATTCGTGTCGAGGACGATCGCTGACTGGGAAGCGACCGGCTCGATCTACACGGTCGGGGAGGATCAATTCGCGATCCGTCGTCGTCGGTTCCGCGGCCGGCACGCCAGTGAAACAGAACTGTATATAGCCGGCCCGGAGACACATAGCGTGAACTACGTCCTACTAAAGACGCCCCTCCAATTCTACGGCACGGAGGTCTCCCTTCAAGGGGTTCGACGGCACCAGTGGAAACGTGTCGACGCATCTGTACAGCTCAATCGCGCGGAATACCACGGCTTCGACAGTTCAGATTCACCCTTAAGCACGTTAAGGGTCGTTAACCTTTTTGTTCCCGCGTTGATTGGCTTGGGACAACACCGCACTGTGTCCGCGCGAACGCGATGTCGCATTCACGCTTCACGCACATGAGATTTTACACTAGATATGGAATATTTTAAAAAAAACGTTTGAAAATTATTAGAGCTGTCGATCTCGCGTATAATTATTTATGGCCGTGATGCATTTTCATAGTGACCCCGTACTCATTTCGCGAGCGTTTCATGCGCGCTTGTTCTACCAGCGCTTAGCGGTATATAGAAAGATAAGTTTTTTTTGAAGTTTTTTTAAATCAGGAAAATAGCTAACGGAAGTTTTAAATTAGGAATTAATATAAAAATCGATATCTCGTGTAGCGGATTGTGAATATTAACAAGATTCACATCATGTTTGCACTTACTAAAAAATTGAAGAGATATTGATAGATGCCCGTCAAGTTTACTCATGCGGATACTTTACGTTTTGTTGCATCTATTGTTCTTGTGACACCAAATAACTGGAGCGATTATCGTTCAGCTTGCTGAGCAACTTGCTGAAAAGACGCGCACGTTTTCCCCCTTTCATCCGCGTTGCGTCACTAACCACAGAGAGACTTAAGTAGCAAGCGCGACGGTCTCCGGAGTAACTCTGTCCCTTGGTGGAAAATCGATAAAAGAGGGTTGAATGCATTGTTCATTTCTCACGAAAGCCCCGTCTCGACAAGTATAAGTATTGCCGAGACTGACTTGCTCAATCTTTATGTTTCACGCGACGCGATTCGACAATGTTACGAATTACGTGCGCTTAACAATCAAACTTTAAAAAAGAAACATTTAATTGGAACAAATCACGCATCACAATACAATATTTAGTGTATCTAAACATAAAAAAAATTGTGTGTGTGAGAATAATTTCGGATCTGTTTTAGTTTTTCAAATAAAAACTGATGATCAAATTCTTTCTTTTTAAAGAACTTTACAATTGTAACGTGTTTTATTTTAGATCACATTATATAATATTTAAATATTTGTTTTTTCAGTAATGCGTTCAAAAATTAGATTTCAAGTTTTTGCAAACAAAATAATCGGGTCAGAAAATGTACAAAAATTGAATGTTTGATGCGCGCGATTGTTAAACAGAATATTCACTTGATCAACAATCGGTAATCTGAATCGACGTACGATAATAGATATTTTTTTATGATTTGAATTATCAAATGCTGATAAACTTTTATATTTAAATATATAGGTATATTTTTATATGCACGCTAGGATATGTTTATATATAAATTTACCACGTTTTTATTCTTTTTATAGATATATCACATATTGCGTTAAATTGCAAAGCAATTTGACTTTGTATTTTTAGATTTTGTTTTTCCTGTCTTTCAATAGTTTCGATGCAATCTTATCCTTATAAAAATTTATTATTGGCCACAATAATACTTATTTTGAGTAATACAAGCGTTCAACAGTAAGTTTAATATTCAAAATAAATAAATAAATATTAGTTTGGTCAATCCATTTCTGTAAGGGTAATATTAGAAATATAAAAGTTTGATTAAACACAAAAATTTCATTAAATATTTATTACATATCTACAGCTTTATGCGAGATATCTAATTGAGATCTAATAAGATTTCTCTGAAGTTCTATGTGCGAGTACATTCACACGGAATAACATTCTATACAAACCTTCATTAGATGTTTATTAGACATCACATGGAGTTATGAATGTTTATTAGACGTGTTTAATGAACGCGTTACGTCTGTGTGTTTTTTTTCTTATTGTTTAATTTATTGTTTCAGATAAATATCTGAATATTATTTTACGGCTATTGTGTATGCATGGCATGCTTTCATAGCGTATATGTGTTATAAACTAGCATAAAATACGGCAGCGTTGTTTATGAAATTATATGCGGAATATTGATTTCCGATGCTCTCTTATGTCTTATCTACACACACTGTCGAAAAAGTATTTCAACAAGTTTAAATGAGTTCTTGTACAGAAATTGCACAACGTACGAGACAACACAACAGTGTTCACTATCATATTTTGATATTTTTATCGGCCTTCTCTTAACCGCAAGATAATCGCATAAGACCGCAAAAGTAAACGGCATTTTTATTCAATCCTTTGTAAACATGCAATGAAAACAAATTGCTCGCAAACTATTTGTACTCAAAACGTTTGAGATCTTTTTGAATATATAACTTTATATGTTTATTAAAAAAATAACATATATATATTATTATTATAAAAATTCTCTAGTATAATCTTGAAACAATTTATTGCTAATCATTACGAAGTTTGGTTGTTTGTTAGGATGCGTTATTTACAATTATTACTTTACAATTTATTATAATATCCTTATTTTACAATTTATTGTAAAAGTACGATTAATTTGCTGATACATACATTTGCCGAAAGCTTTGTTTGTTAGTCGGCAAAATTAATTCGAAACCAGGAGTCTGGAAAATGCAAACAAGTAATTAATGTGCAACAATGTTGCTATATTATCTCATTAATATTCTACTACCATAATATCGTCATTAATACTATAAATAAAGATGCGCTCTTTGTTGTGCAAGAAAATTTCTATTTTTTGTATATATAATTTATATGTAAGCAATTTTCTCGCAACTTAATTTTTATGAGATATTCAAGAAAGTATTTTGGTTTTGTTTTCAAATTCAAAGAGAAATATAGGTATCTCAATATTTTAAAAACCACATTTTATTATTTATAGCAACAAGATGACTCACCACATCGACGAATAAGATTGACTATTTTATTGTGAAATAATTAACGGGACTTTCACGGTGACATATTATGTTCACTTTCAAATGGATACATTCGATTAAAGAAAACTAAAGTTTTCTCTTTAATGATATCAGTTTCAGGACCATTGGACTGACTTGTTTGTGTTAACAGAGTATTTACCAGACATGTTGCAAGCTATGTGAAATAGTATAGTGTCTAGTTTCCACGTGTGTATTATACGTGCGCTTCGCTCAGCGCATTACCCTTTTATAGGTAACAAACAATTTTTATTTTTTACTTTTAGTTTTAATTTTCGGCACATATTTATGTTTAAAATATGTTTGCGAGTTTTAGCTAGTTAAAAGTTCTATGTTCGAAATAAAAAAAATGTTCAATATGCGATTGCTGTCCGTTATATTGTATTGCATATTTTTATTACGTTTTATTTTATTTATATACATAAAATTCATTTAAAAATATTAAAAATTAAACATTTCTCTCTCTCTTTGTCTCTATATATTTTTGAGTTATTAATTATTGTTATTTATTTATTTTTATTCTTTTCGAGTTCTTACCGCAGTAATTATTGATATAGGTTGCACGATAAACTCTTACGAAGTCGTTTCTTTAATTAAACTTTAACGACTGCGCAATATCAAATATAAATGTCATTTGCTGCGAAAGTAAAACAAGTTATCTAATTTATCTATGTGTGTGTGTGTGTGTGTGTATGTGAATGTAGATAAGAAAGACTTCTTAACCTTTCATCCATTTTCTTTGCTTGTTATCTTTTGCTTAATATAGAATAAAATACTATTTGTGACATCTTAATTTCTAAAGCAGAGTCAGCGCGATTTCACATTTTAGGACACACTGGTTCTAGCGTTCACGACTACTGTTTTTTTTTCTTTATTTTTTCTTATTGTATGTGTGTGTAATTTATTTATTCCTAATAGACAGTGGACACTCTCAAGTACAGGAACTAGCTACAGGTACTATCTCGAAACATGTAATGATTATACACACGAAGAACCAAGAAGAGCGAGGAATTGTTTTCAACCATGGATTTATCTTTGATTTATTTTTTCTCTTATCATATCTTAATTTCTTCGAGGTAATTTCTTAGAATAACATAAGAGGATAAATAGAGATATTTATATATAAACCAATTAGAATATAACCAGAGCGATATCACAACTCGCAATAAGTTTCACTCGGTGAATATCGATTTCAAAGTCACCGAGTAGTCTTGCAATTGATTTTGGCGCGTAATATCTCGTTGATAATCGTGACTGTTTTACTTACATCACCGGTTCCCCTGGAGATTCAGATTCTCTCCTCAGACACATTTGATGAGTCTTATTTGCGTCTCTTACCACCCTCGCATTCCCGCGCACACTTACGTGACTACGATCACGATAGTGCGGCCGTATAGAGCGCCGCCAAAAATTCAATCCGGCACGTCACGCCGCCGTGTGTATCAACATTGAAAAATCAATGGCAACTCCGTGACGTAGGTGTCCCGCCTCAACAACGGCCAATGACGATGCACGCTCGTCCCCACCGCGGTTTCACGAGCCTCTGTCGTTTATCCACACGTAGACCGGCGTGCTCATTCCGTAGCGGACTGCCGCAACGAACGGACGTGAAATCGAAAAGCGGACCTGTCGAAAAAGCCGACACTGAACGAAACATACGCAATATATTGAGCAGACACGTAAACACTCACAAGGCGGGCGCATCGCAGCACACTTTTGTGAAGGGGGCGTACGTGTATGCGGTTTTGCAGTTGATCCTAGCCAAGTTCGATTAGCCTGACGCAGTAGCAGCAGCGATTGTCGTCGTGGAAATAGCGAATCGGATTGTGGAAACAACGTCATCAGCACGTGCGAATCGATAACTACACCGTTTGATTTTTGTCAGATTCGCGCGATCGTGAATTGAAGTCGACGGCGAGATAATTGCGAGATCGTTAGCGCGCGAGAATCGATATTCTCGAGACAGTGAGAATCGCCTTCATTCGAGTGTCTCGTGCGCATTGAACTTTCTAGAGTCGCTGTGGAGTGACGAAGACGGGGAAGAGTACGAAGGAGGAAGAAAGACGACGTAATCGAAGCGTGTGGCACGCCAGACAGGACAGTGATCGCGAGGATCCTACGAAAGGAGGGGGAAAAAAAAATATAGAGTGTACCAAAGAACCAGGTAGACGAGATGGCGTTTATGATGCCCGTGGTGAAAAACGAATGGGACATTTACAAGACTAATCGGAGTCGGCGGTCGTCCGAATGCTCCAATCCGCAGGCCTGTCGCAGCAGAAAGGTGAGTTTTTTTTTTACAAGAGAGAGTCGCAAAAATTGAAAGTTGACATACAATAGTTGTCTGATTATTTTTTAAGCGCCGGAATATGCGCGTATTCGCATCTCACAAATTTAAAGATTTTTTATTTACGAATGACAACATACGCGCAAATTTTAGCGCTAGCTTTTACACGTCATACAAATTTTTCTGAAGCAATATTATAATTCATAGGATATTTTTAGAAACTACTCAGTTTTTGTGTTGACAACAGCAGCAATTTAATTAAATGTCTTTAATTTTATATGCTTTGTTACAAATTTGTTTCTTAAGTTAGTTATAATAATTTAAAGCGACAAAAGAACGGGAAATTGATCTGATCGCTAAAATGTAGATCCAGTTGTTACAAAGCTCGGTGTGTGGAAAATCAACTTGTGAGAATCTTTTAACAATGTTGGCGCCGGCCGGTCTTGATGCGTCACTCGCATTGTGTATCGCATATATTACTTAGTGCTGAAGCTGTTGGAACTGAATAACGCCGGCATAAAAAAAATGACGTCTATTCACGCCGTAAAAAAAAAAAAATCGTTATAAGTGTACACATATTTCTTCAAGAGTACTTTATGCATCATTGCACAAAAAGAAAGCGCGTATTTCGAAGCGCGCGCAAAGTTTACACTGATCTGCATGTCAAACCTCATGCAAAGCGATAACACCGATAAAGATAAAAAGAAAAAAAAAAAAACAAGAAAAAGGAGAGCGCCGAATTTTGCATGCGCAATTTTTTCACAGATCTGGCGAACTAGCAGACACAACCGTCTCGCAAAGTGCGGCACACCTGATCGTCCTCCCGTCTCAATTCTCATGGTAATTGGCTAGCTTTGCGCGTTCCAGCTTTCACGAGACGTTTATTTCGAAATGAAAGATGTTGGTGCATTATTAAAAAAAAAAAAACAAACAAAAGCAAAAAATAGAGCAGGATTTGCAAATCGATACGCGCGATAGCTGTTTCAGCGCGACGAAGATTACCTAGCTTTGTCTTCTTTTCGAAATAAACGCCTTTTGTAAACTTTTCTAGCTTCAAGAAGTTGAATGTAATGTTAATATTTTCTAAATATTATAATACGTAATTATAATTATTTTATATTTTTTACAATTACAATTGTTTTTAGTTTTTGTATAATTACAAACGTGACGTGTGGGCGTCTTTGGAGCTACGAAAGTTATTTCTTCTAAAAGATAGAAACAAATTTTGTGCTGTCTTTGTAATTAAATTCCAACCAGAACTTCTTACTTTTTTTATAATATTTTGATTTTGTTTTCTTTTCATATATATGTATACTTTCATTATAACTTTCAATATAATACTTTAATGTGCTTCTTCGATGTGTCCGCTTTCCATAAATTATATTTTTGTTATCGTCTCCGTGTGCGATATTTTTGTGTGTGTGATTTTTCAAACACAAAAAAAAAAAAAAAAATAATCTTCTCATCTTGACGTCTTCAAGACAAGAATAACAATCTGTTTTGTTAAGGATTAGTCCCTGATTGCATAAAAAAAAAGAGCATACACTTGCGTAATACACACGAGATTTTGATAGCTTTCCTTCGTGCCGCGAAGAATCGAGCCGATCGTTTTTCGATCGTTCTTTCCGCGGCAGCTTATCGTCTGGCGAAACACACAGAAAAACTCGGATTCTCGCGAAATTGTTTGCCGTAAAAGACCGTCGCTCGCCGCGTTCAAAAACCGGTTTCCCGTAGGACGTCGCTAATCGCTCGGCAAACTGTATTTGCCGAGACGTTGAATAAGCAATGACGGGTGACGATCGGGAGGGACCACGTGTGCCGCGGGAAAATATACAATATATATACATATATGGCCGGTTACACGAGTTTATTCCTATTACGATGACATATGCGTAGTTACGCGTATATAATGTCAAATTGCAAATAATACACGATGTTTTTCAGACTCGCTGATGTTATCGCGAATATATCGTCGATGACATTGCGACGGTCGAGGTTTTTCGTTTATCATTCGCCGCTGCTGATTCGAATATAAATTTACAGTAACAGCGATAACGATAACAAAATTACAATTAATTAATTTATGAGCAATGTACGTAGAATATTGAGATGGAAAAAAAAAGATACAAAGATTGTACGTGATATATATGTATATTGGATTTTCATTGATATATTAATGACCGAATGCAATCAATACGTGTGCAATCGATTGAAATGTCGCTAAACTTTTTGTGACAGCAAGCACCAAATTTCTGCAAAGAGGAATAGGATTTCTCATCAATTCGTTTCTATCGGAGAGATGTTACCTGTAGATCTAGGACATCTCGTATAAAAGGTACTCCATATCTGTGACGCGACATTGCGCAAGCTTTTGCCTCGCTTTCGTAATGTGTATCGTACAGTGAACTCTTATACGGATTCTCCTCTCGTCGAAAGTTCTTTATCTGATGTTCCATTCATTCCGTAATCGCGTAATCTAAGTATTATTAGTATTTGATACATCGTGTGCTATTTTACAATCTTCTGGATGACTTAACATCTATCTCTGTAGGCTCGGTTATCAATGCTGATGTGACAAATCTCGTGGATTTCCTAAATTGTTCTTCATACATCTTGGTTTTACGTAAGATAATTGTATGAATCATTTATAATTTCAGATTGTGTGATAAAATCGTGTCGGATTTATCTTAACAATTGGTTGCATCATAAAAATTTATACTGAAAATTACGATAAGAAACTTAATTTTAAATGAGGTCGACAAATCTTTATCTTCTTGTTTCACTTAGTGTTAGTAAAACTATTTTTTTTTATTATGATTTGTATTCTCTTTTTTTGTGTTAATAAAATGATGACGCTGCAAACGTTTTTATTGCCTAACGTAACGCATTGCACAACATGCTAATCGGATGTGTTTCTGTGTTTTCATACTATTTAAACTACTTTTTTCAATTAAAATGCTCAGTAGTTTCAAGATAGCGAGATAACTTTGTGTTTTTTTTTTATTATAAAAATAATATTAATGCATCAATTGTTTTTTACAAAACTACTTATTTAACATAGAAAAAGACAATTGTGTCCGCAGGCCAGTAATCTTCAATTTTATCCTAAGTACTTGCGGATGTTGTTTTTTGTTAAAACCTGTGCTATGCTTAAAAGTATTTAAGCGATGGCTAAATGCTTCGCGAAAGCCAGTGATTTGTAGACGGCAAGATGAGAAAAGAAGGACGCAGAAAAGATGATCGGCAAAAAAAAAAGTGAAGATGCAATCGGCTTTAATCGAGCGTTCTCTTTGCGATGGCGACTCTCAACTTAATTTTTAATTAGCTCTTTTATATGTATTTATTTTTAACATATTTATTTATAATTGATATTATAACATTGTATATTATATACAATGGAGAATTAATTTTCGCTCTAATACTGCTGTCAGTGTTTTATTAGTGTAAAAAAAAGGTTGAACGGGATATTTTTAACAATCAATCAACTCTCTTGCTTTGTCCTTCCTTTGTTGATATTAAGAGCCGAAGCACGTGACACTGAAAGCAGATGCGTAGTAGGATGCAGGCCATATCGCTAATGCCAGAACATTAACGCAATCTCATTCAGAAATCATTGCCAATTATATAACGCGCAACGCGACAGTTCGCGTACTGCGCATTTTTAAGCTATGTAACGTGCACTATCACAACACCGATTTTATCGGCTCCTGATTATACATGCTGCGCATATCTCTGAAGATTTTTTTTTTTTTGTTATAACGCGAGTAAATCCACAGTCTGCAGTGTTAACAAAATTTGCGACACTCTTTCATAATACAGAGAATTGATATTGATTACATTGTGGCAAATTTATATATCTATAATTCAGATTTACAGTATCTCTCTCACAATTTTGATGATATATGACATTTCCAATTCAAAGGAAAAAAAGATTAAATTTCTGTTATATAATTCCTATTGAATTTAATATGAAAGACTAACTCAGTAATTACTAACTGATAGAATTAATAATAATAGACGTCGATGAAAATTCACAGAACGACGGGATTAACTATTTTTCGCGACAAATCCGCATAGAATTAAATTACTGTAATTTTGCAATCAGATTTCTCCATCGAAAATTATTTAAGTTGTTAATTTGCTTCTGCAAGTCAATATACGCGATCTGCTTTTATTTAAATTTATAGCGAGTTTTGAAATTGAAATATTTATTTGGACAGATGACATAAAAACTTAGCAAATACATCAATGAACTCTGAGCAAACGATATCTTTTATTCTCTTGTACGCCATAATACAATGCGATCGATAATCGATTGCTTTACGTTCGTATTTTCAATACTTCTATTATTATCGCGCGTAACGCCGCGATAAAAAGTTCTTTATAAATGCAAATGTCTCTATTGAAGATCGCGGCGAAAATGAAGTAAGAATCATTTATAGGCAACAAATTTTGCTTGCGTACGTATGACGCGTCACGTTCCGCTTGTGGCACATAGATTATGTAACTCCGCGTAATAATGCAAAGAGAATCAGTAGGTACACAAATTCATTGAAGCCGGCAATTATGTTACAAGAGCAAATAAAACATTGTACTTTGAATAATAAATAATAAAATAATTAAAAAAAAATTAAATTTGTCAGAAATCTTAAACATTTATGTAATCTTTTTTAAATACTTAATTCTTATATATTTTTATATTACAACTGTTTTTTTTATCTTTCTCTAAATGAAAAACAACCAATTTCGTTAATGCTAAAATAATAGAAAGATAAGGCAATAAAAATAAATATTTGACACACACTTATGAATTTATGAAGTATGCACCTATCGATCATTTGCTGGCAAGAAGTTTAAAAAAAAATTATGAGAACCACTGCGAAGCTGTCGGTGTTATGTCGGTGTAACACGATCTTTTCCTACAGAGGCTCGCCGTCTCTGTACACGTGGTAAAAGATGAGAAGCGAAAAATACGGAGGATTAATCGACCACTTATCGGCTTCTTGCTATAACAATAATACGAGCACATGGTTGCGTGCTGGACCAACACGCTCATGGTACGTTGACGATGTTTTCGTCACTCAGACAATTTTTTGTCTGCTGTCTCTATTTTTGTCCCACTTCGACCTTGACTTTACACGACGAATCGACCGGTTCCGCGCAGAAACACGCGCGTGAATGCAAATTTGTTAATCAATTAGTCAAGTGGTATTGAACTTTGTCAAAAGAGAACGGTGCGTTGTGTTTGCTCAGGAAGAAATCAAAAAAACGTGTCCTTCCTCGAATTAGCACATCAATTAGAGCGTCGTTATCGATACGACGAGTTTCTTGATTAACTCTCGATTTATGCAAGTATATAATTGGACAATAAACACTTGTCAAATACGTATTGCGGACTTTTCACAGCTGTAAAAATATTACTGTTCGCCACTTCCGAATATATTATATATTTTTTTTCAATTCAGTGCTTTATCAGGCCATACAAACAAATGATTGAATAACAAATTCTTTAATTCGAATTTTCTGTGTGCATCAATTTGCACATTAAAAATATATTCTCGCACGTACATTTAGCGTATGGCTTTCAAAGTTCTATTCCTTGATTTAGAATTAATATTGTAGGACTTTATCTTTCATCAGTCTCCGAATTTGTCTTACAAATTCATTTTATTATATAATATTCTTAAATTGTTTTCTCGTATCTTTTAGAAAGCCTGACATACGTCAAATCAATTGACTTTAATATTGTTGGATTTATACTTTTCTTAACGATATATACTATGTCGCAAAAATAATTTAATAAACGAGAATGTGCGAGAAACTTTCCGCAAATTAGCTAGCAATCTGACGTGCTAGAGAAATTAATCGCTTTTTGCCGACACATCCGATTTCATAAAAGTGCCGATATGAGAAAACTACTCGATTATCAAAACGATTAATCAAAACTCGAATTTACGTAGGATAATATTGGAAAGTCGCGCTGTGTTCGCGATCGTGCGATAGAAAAAGAATTAAGGATGCGATTTAGAGAATTTCTGCCTTGTTACTTGCACGCGCTGAAGTAGTCTTGCAAACATATGTATGTAATAAAAAAAGATCGGGTTAGAATCACTACCGCTTTCACCATTCATGTACCGAGCAAATCCTAACGAAGAAACGCGTGACTTCGCAAAATCGCGGTCGTTATCGCAATGATAATTGCGCTTTATTGTGATTTCCTGACGTGTATTGAACGGAATTCAAACGAAAGTTGACGATGCATTCGAAAGATAGATCACGCAATCGATGATTCTGCTTATCTCGTTGTGGTGATGATATAAATGACGACTCTTATCTGATAATTCTAATCACAATCGATGATCTGTCACATGTGTAATGCTTGAGAGTACTAACAAAATTGCTAATCGACGAAACAAATTAATTAGACATAATTTTCATTAATTCAGATACTGTTTCATTTTTCTAATCAGTCAACTGTGGTCGTAAGGTTTTGATAACGTTTGATCGGGCATGTTCTTCCGATCTTAACCGGTTTTCTTTTTTTCTGTTCGCAGGTGTCCGAGTGCTCCAAGTCAGAGGGACCGTCGTTGTCGACTTCACCCGGTTCCGACTTTCTGACCTCGCCGGCGCACCGATCTGTTCCGTTGACCTCGCGACACTTCTCGAGGACGTCCTCGAGAGCGTCGCAGAGCTCACTGCAGAGCCCGAGCAAGAGCACGGGCACGTCGCCTCCAAAGACCGGCAGCTCAAATTCCCTCAACAAGTTCCACAACAGATTGGTCGACAAGCTGAAGCGCTCGCTGAAGAAAGCGGAAGACTCCGCTGACGATCAGCGAAATCTATCGTGAAACAGTCAAACGGTTTTGGGCCGGCCGCCCGTGTCCGGCTCGAAACCAATCGAGATCCGACGCACATCAGCACCCGTTGCCACATCAAAGTCGAGTAGCAATGTGGTAGCGCGCTCGTGTCCGGATCCGCCTTCAGCTTGGTAGACAAGACTGGAAACGATCGAAACGAGAGAATGGAAGTGGAATGTGCGCGTAAAACTGTAAGATCTGGAAGAAGGAAAATCACGCGAACGAAGAAGAAAAGATCGAGAACCGACTATTGTCGTTCAGCTCGAGAAGAATGTTCGAAAACGAGCACGTTCCAGTTTGACAGTTTAGCGGGGAAGAAAAAAAAAGATACAATGATCCTCCAGCCGTCAACTCTGCCTGCTAGATCGTGTCAAATATCTCTACGGGGTCGAGGAACAAGAGCCTCGAGGAAATGAAAAGAATCGATGCTTGGAATGTTCTTTTGAATAGATTGCAACGTTTTTTGGAACTACATCCGACTACCTGATACGTAAAAGTTATCGACTACGTCGAGAGTTGTTGATGGAGACGAAGAATTCAAAATTTTATTCGGACCAATCAGATCTGTTACAAAAAAAATTCAAGATATAAAATAAGAACGCAATATACATGGGGATCGTCACAATAATTTCAACAACTAAAGTTCAAAATGATTAAACATCTATTCAAGAAGAAATAAAACAATTGCGATAAGATAACGGTGAAGCATCACGCGAAGATCTGGTCTATCGGATTCTTCTTTTCCACGGTAGAATCGTCGTGAGAGATCGAAAGCCGAGAACAAACCGCAGCTGATGGATCATCATCTGGATCGTCTTATCAGTAGGTTGCATCTGCTACGTCCATCTACTACATTTTTTCTCTGATTCGCCATCATCGTCGTCTTTCTCTTCGCCTAGGAGATTGTACTTAAAAAAAAAAAAAAAAAAAAAAAAAAAACGGATTAAACTTCGCGCTAGCGCGCAAGTTCGCGGATAAACCTGAAAATCTGTTTAGGCTGGCGAGAAAAAGAGGAGACAGAAGAAGAAGAGGACAGAAATCGCACGATCCTCGACGCAACCGGTTGGATCGATGAACAAAGTGTTTGGACGGAGCGTCTCGCGGGGTTCTGGAAAGCCAAAGGACAAAGACAACGATGGACGAAGCGACGCTGAATGAAGCAGCAGAGGAAGCGAGGTACATAATAATAAAAGCTATGGCTATCGAGATTGCGTGTATCGAGATTGCAGGTAGTGGCGATCACGTTTCGCACGTTGAATGTCGCAGACTCACAGTCAGTTGGCTGCGGAATAGTCACACTTGCGTTGTCAGACCTAAATATCTAAGTTCCTTCATTGCGCGCGTATAATCGCGCGCGCACTGCGCTCTCATTTGTTTGTACTTTTTTCCTAACTACATAGAACGAGTAGAGACGAGATCAAGGAGAGAAAGACATTCAGCGGACGCGAAGGTGCGTTTCCAGTTTTGCAGTGGCAAGGTCGTGACGTCTCTCACGATCTGTCCAGATAACATCTGACAGACGTCTCGACGGGAATATTCAAATGATCATCTCGTAACTTTCAAAAAAGAAAAAATTGTTTCGTGATTTGTCAACATTTCTGCAAACGTTCCAATTTTTTGCGAGTTCTTTGAATATCTCTGAGAGAGACTTCTGTCGAGCGTTTTTTTTTTTCAAGTTCGTTCCGCGCTAACTGCGAAAACCAACGCAAATCTCCAATCGTAACAGCCACTTAACTTTCTCGTAACCCAGACTGAAAAGCGTCCTCTAATCTCACCACGTCACGCAAAATCACTAATAATAAAATGATGATTCTCTCGTCTTGTTCTCATCGCGCCTATAAGTGGGACTCCCGTCCAATTGCACGACCAAGAATGCTTCTCTCTCTCTCTCTTTCTCTGGCACGAAACGAGAGCAGAGCCAGCATTAAGTGCGCGATGAGAATAGGAGCCAGAGATCGTATGGAGAGAGTGGCATAAAAAGTGCCGCGAAGTATTGTTTTTGTCGTAGTGGTTCAACCAAACCGGGAACAATGACGAAGTTAATCTCGCTTCGTCGTTGTTCGGACGGAGGGTTCGAGTTTGCGTGCAACGGAAGCAACGGTTTTCTTGCCTATGATGCGAGATCGGAAGAGAAAAAAAAACTTGTGCATATATGCGTGTGCTGCGTAAAGTAGTTTTAGGTCGCGGATACGGACAAAGCCTAAGAGAAAAGTTATTCGACGTCGCAAAATTTATAGTCGTACTTATCATATCTTAGCCCTGCCGCGAATCAGCTTCTCGTGCTCCCTCCCCTATTCCCTCTCGAAGATATTTAAAAGAAATAACAGAAAATCTTCGCAAATTTCGAGACAATACAAACCGCGATGAAAATCGTGTGCGTTTCTTCGTGCGCAATCACTTTGTGACACGTCAGTTACTACTTGAATGAACAATATTCTTTCAGAAGAAAAAAGAACCTTGATTAACACACCCACCTTCGTTAAAGAGATTGTTGCTATATTGGAATATGTATATTTATGAGCTAAAAATAACTCGAGACTTTTTTTTTTTTTTTTTTTTTTTTTAACTTCCTCATAAATGTCTTCGCGAAATGAGGCGTATAAATATTGTACGATTTTTCTAAAGGTAAACTGCGTCAAATAACTTGTGATTATTGGCACGTATTGCCTCGTTAAACGTTATTGCTGTTTCCTCCGCGTAACGTCGTGCGCCAATATTACGCGTATTAGCGCGGCGAGACCTACGAGGGAACATGATAAATGCATCCGGTATTATTAACGCACTCTCTCTCTATGTGTGTGCACGTGTCACGTTGCGCGCGAAAGACGCGCGATTTGCGGACGCTATCGTGTCGGAGATTTCTGCTCGTTTCAGCCGCACGGGGCTGAAGATATTTTCTCAAACGAAAATCGTCACACATAATCGTCATCGAAGATGTAACAACGTTTCTTTTCCCGAGATGATTCTTGCGTCCGGAGTTATTTGTTGTTTCGCGCTCACTACGAAGCGCTTGTTAATTTTTATTCATGTAAAATATATATATATAATATATATATATATATATAAAATAGTATATAAACATAGTAACATATTTTGTTGTAAAAATCGAGTCGGTAAATGCGAAAGGAAATACAGAGGGGGACTTTTGCGCGTCGCACGTGAAAAGGACGTCGAGGATTTTTAAATTATTTCCGTCGAATCAAATTGATTTTCTGAGATATTTTAGTGTGCGTGTTTTATTTAGTCCGAAGTTACATGGATCTTACTTTTATTGTTTTACGTTTTTAATTACATTTCTGTTTCGTTTAAAATATTTCGTTTAAATAATCGCGCAGATTTTTTTAAAATAAAACGGTTGAAATGTGATTGTTTTGCATAAATTTTAATTGTTTTCTGGAATGTTACAATTCTTGTTTAAAATAGAAACTTGACGTTCTTCACAACGGTCTTGATTTTTTTTTTCGGGGAGAATGGCTTTGCACCGCTTTCTTTCTATCGGTTGCGTATCGGAGATTACGAACTGGGAGCAATTAAGCGATATCGCGTGTAACTCTGTGATACCGTATGCTATAAGGTAGAATTACTCTGCAACGATTAACGGATTAGAGGAAATGTCGTTTAAAAGCGTGAATGAAATATTCGTAGTTAGGACGAGATTCGTACAAACGTTTCGATTCTCCGTCGATCGCGTTCTTTGAAAACAAATTTTTTTTTTTCCTAGTTGGGCTGAACGAAAACAAATGTGGTTTTAATAATTTAATAACGAAGGTAGAATATCCCAATAGTTTCTGTAAAAAAAATGAAGGAGCATTGCTTTCGGATCTTTTCGAGAAACAAAAAAAACAAATCTTTTAGCGCACGAGTATTTGAAGTCGTTTGACGTCCGCCTTAACGTGTAATATAATACGTATTTAAGAGGCTGAACGTCCGAAAGTTCCTATCGAATGCACTTGAATTTTAATGAAAATCAGAGTACTCTATTTTCGCTTAATATTGTAGATTTTGTTTTTAGTAAAAATTGACTTAATCCGATTTGATGTCAATCAAATCCTGCTGTGTAGAGTTGCAGGAAAGTGAAGTCTCTCCTGCAATTCATAAAAAAAAAAAAAAAAAATTAATAGCGTCGATTCGTGCTTTCGGACTCATATCGGATTTAAGCGAAAGCTTAGTTGGTAGATACAACACATTACGCGGAAAATTTTGAAAATTTGCATAGCTCAACCTGCATTTCTTCGGGTGCAGATCGCAGGGGAAACAAGGACGGAGAAAGAGAAAAGCAAGAGAAGAAAAAGAGAAAGAGGGAAATTTGCGAGCACCAATTAGGGTGTGCTGCAAGAGTAAAAAGCGGATGCGGAAGATGTCGTTTTGCGTGTGCGAAGGCGCGTACCGAATAATTTCCAAAAGTTGCCGCTTGTAAAGACTGCTTTAGAGAAAACAAAATAAAGAAAACAAAAAACAGACAAAAAGTACACGAAATATCGATATATATTATATATAGGGCGATTTGGTGCTGGGCGAAGCATCATGGGACACACGAAAAGATCAATGAGATATAGCTGTTGTACAATGCAAATATATGTATAACACAATTACATATCATTATTGCGTTTTTCTGAAAAGAAATCGGAAAAAATTGCATATCATTATTACGTTCTTCTTGGCAAAGCGAAAACGTTTTGCCAATTGTACTTGCAAATTTGATAATTGTCTATTTGCCGTTTATGTAAGTACGCATTAATTTATTGTTCGCGTTTTTTTCGCCGGTATATCTTGATATTATTTCTTTTGTGATATACAAAAATGTGAAAGAACTGATCGTCACGAAAACAAAAAAACAAAACAGAAAAACAAACACGTGTCCCAAGTGCTTCGTCGATTGATTCGTACTGATTAGAAACATGGTGTTATTAGAATTTAGAGATTGAGATAATATGATCTATTTATTACGGCGGCCTCGGACCGCGGAGTAAACGTGGATTGGGACTATCTTCGCTCTCTCTTTTTTTTTTTTTTTTTTTTTTTTTGTTGTAAAATCTTTCTATATTCTTGATCTAAGAATAAGCGTGTCAAAACGGAAGTAATTTCATTAAAAAATCGCGCAATCTCTCGATCCACTTTCATTCTACGGTCGCAACGCGATTGCAAAGCTAATTATATACATGCAGATATAAATATATGTATACATATACAATAGATAATATATGTACGCATACATACGCGTAAATATGTATGTATATGCATATATTATTTATTACGTGACGACTTGACTATTTTTTGTATTACTACTACTATTACTGTTTTACGGTTATTTGTTATACCTCACTCCGGGACATTTTGAGCGGATTTTTACCGCGTGTTTGGGGAGAAGCGCAAAAACTTTTGCGAGTTCGTAAAAAGTAAAATGAATTTTGTCATGCCGTTCTTTCTTCTTTGCGACAACAATTATTGTAGACGCAATGTCAATTCCTTCGATTTTTTTTATTTTGAATAAAACAACACAATTTTTCCTCTGACAATTTGAAAGAAAGATAAAGAGTTTGTATTTTGTTTTTCCTTTCAATAAGTAAAGATTGTTCTGTATTTCGAAAAATTAATTCTTGCAAAAGCAGTACTTGCTAATACATCGACGAAGTCCAACGTCGTCGCTGATTGTCCAAGTACTTTCTCCTCAGTCACGACGATTGAATATCACTGCCAAAAGCCCATGATTACAATAAAGAAACAACAAAATACAACTTCGCTTTGCGGCGTGCTCCGGCACGTTTCATCTATTTTTTCCCCTCTACTCATACACTGTCTCTCGAGTTTACATTAACGTAGATATTTTTCGACGGATAAAGGCTTTTGTTGTTGAGAAAAAAACTCGCACACCGTTTGCTTCATATCGCGAGAATTTAGCGTTCGACGACGACGATACGAAAAAATAATCGAAAGTGCGCAATACAAACAACCATAAAATAGAATTAAATTGAACACACAAAAAGAAGAAATTTTGACTTGAAATTAAACACGACAACAAACGCTATTAATGTTAAAAAAATAGTTGCACGAAGCAAACTGCATAAAAAGGACTATTCAGCATCGCAGAAAAGTAACAACGACATGATTTCGATAAGCGAGTTATCGATTTCACTTTGAAACAAAAAGAGGATGTAATATTTGCAAAGTCTTGACTCTGGCTTTTTTTTGTAGACATAAAAATGTTAGAGAAGTTTTAATAAATTTTAACAGATGTTTATATCGCATAATTCATAAAAAAAAAAAGAGATAGACACCGCAGTGTTCTGTTTGCGTCTCTTATGTATTTCTGCAGATACATAAATAAAAAATGTACAAGTTTCGCTCTTTTCTGCTTGTACGTGCTGAATTATAATTTATTATATACTGTTTATTCTGCATACACACACGCACAGTGTGCAGTTTTCGGTTTGATGATTCATGATTGCGGAAGCGTTGGCATAGAATCGAGTTTCGGACGTTGAGAGAGCACTTTCGTGAGGGTAAAGTTGTCGCGTATCGTCGTCGAGATCGCTACTTATTTGAGAGTTTCGCAGAGAGTCGAAGAAAGATGCGGACGAAAGCGAAACAGTGGGCGCACATTCCATGCGTAACGATTATAACGTGTATAAAAGTAGTCATCTGTTAGAATTTGATAGAGAACACACGCAGACACATACACACATACACGTACATACACACATACATGCGTGAGATGTTACTATAAATAAATAATATATCTACAGTTTTCGAAGCTTATATATATATATATATACACAATAGATTTCGGTTTATCATTATGTATCGTGATTTTTATGTCATATATATATATAATATGTTCAATAAATGAGTTTTAATCTATTTAATCTGTTCGTTATCTCACCCTGTACCTCTTCCCTTCTTATATAATTCTTCATCCCAGAAATCAATTACTAATTAGTTACTAATTAGCATTAATTAATAATTACCTCGTTATCACGATGTAAAATCTGGAAGACAGGAAAAGAGAAACTAGACTTATTATAGTAAACAGTTATTAGTACAGTTCGCGTACGTGTCTCTGATTTGCAATAACCGGGAGTGTAACGGGATGACACGCATGGCGAACTCTCGATTACGGTGTAACACAAAGATGAAAATCACAAAGCATGACTCTATCTCTTTGAACACGACATAATGTGAGGCAATACATAGCGAAGATATTATTATTTTTTTTTTCGATATCGGGAATCGCTATTGACTCATCCGAGAAACATCTTATTATAGGATGAATCACAGGTATTGCAGGTGTATAGTTAAGAAGTCAAGTATTTCTTTTATTTGAAAGCAACAATGATATCGGATGCGATATTTTATATTGCTTCGTTTTATCTCGCGATATTGAATAAAATAATCAGTGGTTTTTCTGATAAAAAATAAATGTGTCTCTCTCCGAGTATTTCGCGAGTGACAACTTTCTGTTTAGCGAAATTTATGTGAAATTTCTCTTCTCTCGCAATTGAATTAAAATGATACGTCAAGCTAAATATATATATACCTTCGTGTTTAATGTTCACGGACTGATAACATTTGCGAAAATAGCGCATTGTGTGCGCATTTATAAATAAAGTCCGGGAGTCGCGTATTACGGTATCGTATTAATAGTTCCGCTTGCGTGATTCCCAAAAACATATTTACATACGCCACGTAGCGGAGCTCGAATTTCAGCATTGCGAGATTCCGGGTAGGAGTTATCGACAAATTTATTCCCTCCGGCTCTCTATTCCGACATGTATTCCTCAGTATAAAATATATCCTATAAACAATGTCCGCAACATGTTGCAACACATTATTCACGGTTTAGGTGGTTATCAATTTGCATTTGTGGTCCAAGTTTCTGGGACAAGGACGCGCACATATATACATGTATACACTCTGCTCTCTGCATTTTCCACAAAGAGTGATTTTTATATTTTGCGACAGTTAGTGCGAAAATAAATTACAAAACTTGTTTAACTCGCGATATTTCGTTATGCGATTTTTGAGCTTGCAGAGATAAAACGGAAAAACATATTGCTCAGACGGAAGTACAAAAAAAAAAAGAATGCAATAACACGATCGACATCATTCGCGAGACGCAATGAGTGTGCAACCGCGCAACACGTAAGTCACCGTGTTGCAGAATGTCAGGTAACGATGCTTTTGAATTGCGAAACAACTGCCGATAATTTCTTATCGTCATGAAGTAAACAACGCGTTCTTCATGAAACAATGCTGGTCGACAGGGCACGTCGGCGGACTTCTCTGTTATCGCGAGAAACGGCAATTCCTAAGCTGGCAATTATTGGCGACGAGGCGCGCGATGCGATCGAAGTGCGGATATCTGATCGAGATCGTTCTTTCGATTATCAATTCTCTCCGAGATGATGATGCAATTTGTCGTTTACTTTGGATCAACTTCGCGCGCATAGAAGTGCCAGGAACCGTTCAGCAATTTGCGACGCGCTGCGTAATATATTGTGATATTGATACACGTATTCGAACACGATACGTCTGCAGCGCGTTACGAAACAATATCTTATGTGCTATACATATTTTATAATCTATACTAACAACGTCGTATTGCAACACGTTTCGAAATATTGATATGTAAGTAGCGTTCGCGAAATAAATTTCCTCGACAAGATATTCAATGAACAGAAACATGCAAATTTTTAATCGTCCGTTTCTGAAAACATGTCTCATTGTTGCTTGTTTTTTTGCATATCTTTCTTTTCATGAACTTGGCAAAAAACATACTGTAATTATGTCAGTACGTAACCACGTTGCAGTCGAAGCACGTATCGCACAGCTGTGACTTGCATGGAATTGCTTACGCCAATGATTTCACGAATGGAGATTTCCACCACAAGAAGAAGACTGGCGCCCACAATGGTATGTCATTGTCTGAGTTATTAGCGGGAAATCTACGTCTGCAAAAATAAATGCGCATGCATGTGTACGTGCGCATGAGATGAATAAGGAAAAGACAAAAGAATAGCGCGGAGCTAGCTACGCGCGCATTCGCGGTCTAGTATCTCAACTGACCGATAAAATGTTTTTTCAAATATATCATACAATTAAAAGCGTCATTGACATATCAAAATTTTTAAGTAACTTGAGTTCCGATTGAAAATTTAATATACATATACTTTTTTGTGAAAAAAATTTTTTCTCCCATTTTTAAACACTGATTATTTAATTTTAATACCAAAACTTTTTCTTTACCGAAAAAATTCTCTTTTTCTTCCGGAGAAAATTAACAAATGCGAAATCCGTCGTTTCCGATCGAGATTATTTAGCGATCTCGAACTCCTTGCCCGGGACTGCTGCATCCGTTGGTGGCAGGAAGTTCATCAAGGTGCACGGACGTCCTGACGCCCACGTTTGTTTATCAAATCTCATTCTCAAACGCGTGCCCATTCAGTGCGCGCGCGCGGCTCTCCCACATCTGGAATATATCATATCGCCAAGTCTACCTACACACGCGGGGACTAGGTTTCATTGCACTTTCATGACGTCCTTCTCTCGCGTCTTTCTTGCCTCACCTTCTTCCCCTTCTTCCGTGCCGCGCGAATAATCCCTCGCCTGCATCCTGCGCACGCTAGGCGCCGGAAACGCTCTAACGTTCACCAGATCCGTTTACCACAGACGAGGTTTAATATTAATAACGAGATTTGTGTACGTGTGTGCATTATCTCTGGAAATTTATACAATCGAGACATCACATTTCAGATTTTTCACTCCTTCTAAAAATAACAAAGTTCACAATTCCGTGAAATGTTCAACGAAACTTATCAATTGTTACGGCGACTAAATTGCAGCAGCGTATTATTCACGTGACGAGGCTTTTACGGTCTCAAACTGCGTCACGTTACGAATAAGCAAGATCGGCCTTGGGGGAGAAGGGGGAGAACGTCCCTGACCAGGGGCTATATTCAGTTGCGACAGTCGTAAACGCGGATAATCGCTACGGAAGGACGTGGCATCGCGGAAACTCCCGCCGAAGGGAACAAACAACAATGGGACATTTAATTTTATATCTCGTTACAATTTGACTTTTTTTGATCGGCAAACGTTTATTATCGTCGAAACAATTTTGCACGCAAGTTAATGAATTACGAGGTTGTTAAATGATAAGTGAAAACTTGTTGGTGCATTCGAGACTCGAACGTTGTAAGTTTTATCCAACTAATTGAACGACATTAATATACGTAACGCGCGCGAACGGCGCAAAAAAGGAACGAGTTAACGCAAATCCACTTTTCTCGTTACGCACGGGATTTCCATCTCTCGTGCTTTTCCTCTAAATTATAATACTCCGAAAGTAAAACAACATTAAAATTGCGTATTAAACACGCCGACTGCGGGTTTAACGCGCTCATGCGCAGTAGGATTGTTTAAAAGAGGAAATTCAGGTCGGTGGACTTTCTGGCGAACGCGGAATAGGAGCAATCGATCAATACTCTCGTTTATTTCCGATTCGTCTGATTCGCACTGATCATTCAGAGGTTGTTTTTCACGTTAATTCGATTAACTCACGCTGGGAACGGCGGTGAACACGCAAATGCAGATCGACCGTGTAGGAAAGTGTCAATAATTTTATGACATGTAGAGAAGGGCGAAAATGTGAATGAATCGAATCATATGCTTTCCTCCAAATGTTAATTTCCGAATAAAATATCAATTTGCGTATATTCGTTAGTTCGCACCGATAGTTTTGATATTTTATCTGATGTAATTAATACCGCTTGACATTTTAAGCATGGAAATATCAAGAGAATTGTGCGCTGTGTGTTTTCGCGCTCTTTGCACTTCTCCAATTGTTATCGCATGTAGTAAAGCTCAATATTTGATAATTATTGCATTAAAGCTTATCGCCAGAAAATCGTGTGATATAAAATGTGCATAAAATAGAAATGAGAAAATAAGTAATAAAGTAACAAAAGTATAAATGTAATAAAGAATATATAATAATATAGAAATAAATAATAAAATAATAAAGAAATGAATTGAAAATATACACACAAAATTCGTGTAACAAAAGCGAAGAATATCGGATATATGTCAGAAATTGTGTCATCTTTGAAGACTACATACAGAGTATACATGTGTGTATATATTATCTTGCTTTCAAAATTTGTAACAAAGATTAATAAAAAATGCGCGTTAAGTCCTCGCGGAGTTTTGAATCTTTTGGAATTTGCAAGTTGACAAACTCATAACCCGCTTATCGGATCTGAAATGAGTTCGCAAACACTGATTACATAATGACAGATGTGTTTTGTCAAGACCAGCTTTGCAGAATTAACTGACAGTCCGTGATTTGAGCCCGATGTCTCAAAGAAACCGTGTGATAAAACGCGGAGAACCAATAATGCATCGCACCCCATCGGGGGAGTTCGAGAAAAGTTCTATTCATCGTAAAGTGTTCCGCTGTTGACGCTATCGAGGGCATAGCTCTCACGATATCGCACATTTTTTTCCGATCTTTCATTTAGTGCCGACGTTTATTATCTCATTGTAATGCATAACGTTGTACCGCGTCTTATGAACGTTCTTATTTATCACCGGGTTATCACTCGGGTCTATGCTGCATATTTTTTTACTGCGGAGAGAGAACAGAAGATGCGCACGTTCATTTGTTAAACAATGATTATTATTTATAATTTGTTTTTATGTCCAGTATACGATGACAATTGATTAATTTATATATATTTGTCTTCCTTGTGTTTGAAGTTACTTTACATTGTAATTACTTATCACGATAGTTTGCAATGTTAAAACATGAGAATAATCAAGAATGTCTAAAGTTCAACTTTTTAACCGATAAGAAAAAATGTTTCTCAAAAGTCTAACGTCATTAAATTCGTGCTAAAAATTTCTCTTTCTTTCTTCTATTATTGAATGTTTTCTGCTTACTCAACTAATTATGAAGATATATTAAAACAGATAACACGATGTTAGAACAGTGAAATAATAGTGTAACGTTCTATTTATACACTTCATCGAAAGAGAGCTATCCCTCTCATCAGCGAACTAATGAGACGATAGGAACCGATATGTGTATGTATATATATATATAAATACGAATGGCTCGCTAAGAACGATTTTCCGAGTAATTGAATCTGCTTGTATTATGAGCTCCTCGTCTGTCATTATACAACCCCTTACATTCATTTGCAAACGAATAAGCCAATCAACGAAAGAAGCATGACGCACGCTCTTTTTTTTCAACGTTCTTTAATCAACTCAAAACGCGCTGAAAATAGAAACAAATTGTATGTTTTCTCTTTTTTTCTCAGTTTTTTTGCTGATGAAGAACTATCTTCTATTATTAGACGTACGAATAAAACGATAGCAATTTGATCAATCCTGTTTACGTTTTGTTTTACTCGAAGCGACATAATAGACAGAAACGTTAATTGCATCTGCATTCCCTCCGGCTGTGTATGTACGTAGTTGCGTACATATCATTCCATTTATCGATACGAATATCGTGACTATACAGGGTGTTTCTTTTGTTTCTCAGGGAGCTGCACGAGAATAATTTTTGCATAAGAAAAAAACGAAAAGACTTTGTTTTGTGAATTTTAAAGATAAAGTATTAATAATTTTTATAGCATATTATTAGTATAATAAAATAATCAACTCTTCCACACTTGACCATCAAATCCGATTGACAGTAACGACATTGATCGTCATAAGAACTAATAGAAAATTTCGTGCACTTTACGTGGATTTAAAATCAAGAAATTTGTTCGACAAAAACACATGCGTAAAAATATACTTCGTTAACTGGAAACTTCGTTCAGACTATGATTTAGTGTAACGCGAAATTGCAAGACAATTGGTTCGTCTAAACCTGTGACATATTTCGATTCCATTATGTGGCCTGAGTTTCATTGTTGAACCCGAAAAAATATATCGATATATTTTACGAGTGTGCTGCTCTATTGATTTCACATGCGCTTATACAGAAATAATCTTTTATTTTCACACAAAGCAGACAAACCTTTCGCGTATTTTCCTCGTTTCTGACGTCATCAATACAAGATGGCCGCGGAAATATCGAGAAATTTTAACGTTTTTTTTAAATATTTTTTGTTTTTTAATCATATAAGCTCGAATTACGCCAGTACGGTCGTCACAATTCGTGTCCACCTGGTATACAAAGCGAGAGAGTCGAGGAGAGAAGAAAGTACACATTACGCTAATTGCTAAGTCGCCGGGCGTTAATGCACGGCGCCTGTGTGCGCATAGTGTGTGTGCGTGTGCGTGTGCCCTGAAAAATGGAATATACAACGCGACAACTTTTTAACGATTCAATTAAAACACAACATTCTCGGCATTTCTCGCCTCTGCTCACATCCTGATATTGTGTTTTTTTTCACACATTTTAAAATGTAAAATAATTTGCGAAATAGCGGCGTGTGAAAATTTATCGGTGTTATTTATGAACTGCACCTGTGTGATATGAGCGTCGGCGGCGGTGACTGACGGCGCGCTTAGCGAATGCGAATGTAGGCGCGGCTAAGCGCACTTTGCCGGCTCGTATATTTATAGACAGTCTTCTCTCTCCACTACGAAAATAAGCGCTTTTCCTGTTGTCCATGCCAGGCGTCACGTTTTTTCTCGGGCCGCACGCTCTACGAGACGCTCACGAGATGCGCGTCGCGTCGCATTGCGTCGCGCCGCCGCCCTGTTACGCCGATCTGTTTACATTTTCCGGAGTTCTCATCCGGTTTGTATTGTGTCGATAATAGTGTTACGTGATAGGATGTTGCGTCGCATTCAGACGCTTATTTCAATGAGCGTAGTAAAACGCGTTATTTTTCGCGTTGAAAAATTCACTTCTATGTCTGATAAGATTGTTACAATATTTCTTATAAAAAAAATAAAATATTAGTTTCGCAAGATCCAAGTGTTTCAAGCGTTTTATTTACTAATACCTATTATTGGACCTTCATAGGAGCGCGCCGGTGAATAGGTTCGATCCAACAATAAGCCAACGGCGCACACCAGAACTGCGGCCGAGACACATCATGTGCCAAGGATGCGAAGATTTGATGTAAACAGAATGTATTTTGCGAGAATTCTCATCCGCACAAACGAAAATAGTCCACGCTGCTGAGCTACTCGCGTCTACAAGGCGCCAATGAGCCACTTTCGTCACCGTGTGATGATCGTCTCCTGGAATCCCTTCTACTCTTTCGATGAGTTTTGGCGGGTTCGAATTGTTAGCATCTTCAATGACGCACGACTCTACTTTAAAGCATTAAAGTGCATGACAAACGCACGT
The DNA here is from genome assembly GCA_014825685.1 of Pseudomyrmex cubaensis. Classification (NCBI taxonomy): domain Eukaryota; kingdom Metazoa; phylum Arthropoda; class Insecta; order Hymenoptera; family Formicidae; genus Pseudomyrmex; species Pseudomyrmex cubaensis. Next base: position 28,088 of record QVOA01002805.1, read on the forward strand.
CATTTTAAATGAAATTTGCTTCCTGGGTTAGCATGTGTTAAATCATCAATTTGGTGACGGGATCTCTTTCGTTAATGAGTCTCAGAGTGTGTACTCTATACGTATACGTACCGTTACGAACGCGTTGCGGCGTAGATAAATGGGAAGACTTATATGCGAAGAATTTTTATTAGCAACTCGCCAAACTATAAAAACCCAAACTCGCCAAATTATAAAAACTATATAAAGGTTTGTTACTTTGACAGACTGTTTACACGACTGTCTACGGATTTTCGTTGTCGAAGAGTAATTTTCATTCTGGAAAAAGAAAAGTCGGAAAATTGTTTATACAAGAAAATCGTTTTAACACTTTGCTGGAATCGGCAATTAGAAACAAAAAATATCGATATGCGATATAAATATCGATATGCAATATTATGATTAACTCAAGTTATTTTATATTTGATTTAAAAATATTCTGAAAACATCTTTTTAAAACTATTTTTAAATTTTATAAGCCCCTTTTATTTATTTAAAATTTCATGAAAAAACGTTTGAGTAAATAGTCTTTATTTTATAACTGTGTTTCTTTAGTAATAAGAAGATATACAAAAGTTACTGTTATTTTATAACTTCTTGAACATTTCAACAGTTTTGTTCAATTTCTGTTTTATACACATACGAGTTATATAGTTACGCTATTTAAATTCTACTTGATCTAATTATTGTTTTTCTTTATCTGATTATCGATTCTTTGACAACAGTTTTTGACAACACGTGATACAAACAGGTCCAAGTATGGCGTCCGTGCGCTCACCTCGCGAGTTTGGCAACGCGTAATAACACAAGCAGGTGAACATTCTGAGAAAAGTGAGTTTCATTCTATGAACTGTGGAATCCAAGAGAGCTTAGACAAAGTGCCAAGCGAACACGCGTGATATTACAAAAACTTCTCGTGTCTCCCCTATAACAACGGCTATATTGGCCGCGCGGTTTGGATAACCGCCCGGCGTCGCGACGCCGTGTCGCACGCGTTGTCAGCGTGAACACGTGTACGTAATTCGTCGGCATATCCGTGCATAGCTATGAATATGAAGCCGTTAGCCGTTGACTTGTTATTTTTGGCGCAACGATGTTGCGATAAATGGCGCCTGTAAGAAGACGTGACATCTCGAAAGTTGTCTCGATGCCGGCGACAACCTCGCTGGCATTTTTATCGTCGCCAAATTAAGAGAACACAACAGGGCGAGAAATAACGGATGCGTTTGCGTAGGTGGACCGATTGTGCAGCGTTGCACAAGGGCGAGCACCAGGCCGGACGTGGACGAGCTGTCAGGTACAGGGAGATGCTTTTGTTCTTGTGCATTGTACTCACACAAACTAGCCGGAACCGGAGGGAACTAACCTTCGCTCTCGCTATTGATAGCTTTTGGATATTTTATAACTGGAAATACGAGACACCATAAAGCGGAAAGAGAAAGGGTAGTCCGGTAACGCGTGAGATGGCAATTTTTTTTATATCGGAATACTGTTTTGATCGCGTGTACAGCTTTGATGCATAGGTGCGTGTTGAAGTTTCATTAATAGTTTAAAAACAGCAGCAAAAAAAAAACGGGATTTTAATAAAAGTAACACAAGAAGTCACTTGAGGGAAAATATCAACGTGAAACTGTTCTTGTTAGTCGACGCGCAAACCATATCTCTTGAGATATATTCGGATCGGGTTATCACGATAATGATTAGGTTTCTACATTCGAATTAACGAAGCAGAAAATAGAATGTTATAAGAGATATGTATATAACAGTTATGTACGTGTATACCTGGTAATAACGATCTGTTACATAAAATTCTTTTTACGGAAGTAATACATCTATTTTCATACATCTCTCTCGGGATTACGAAAACAACGTAATAATATTGCATGTTGTTCTATATATATATATAGATTGTTCTATATACACATATAGAGCAGAAAGATTGCCCGCAGGGTTTGAGCAGAAAATAACGCATTTTTTTCAAAAATATCCAAAGAATTTCCAGCGTTTTGGTGTCGAGTGTATTTAATAACAACAACAAAAATAAAATTAACGTTTTCTAACAGTTAGAAGAAAAACATTCTGACAAATCAGATAATTAGAGCTGAAATCAGATTTCTTCTCAGAAGGAAACTTATTTCAAACTCGTTAAAAATTTTACGACTGAAAGAAAAACGATAAATCTAGGCTTCTCGGTATATATATATATATATATTCGATACACTATGTAGTTCACGATGTGCGTCATTAAATCCCATCAATACGTTCCAAATCTGTTTTTTTTTGCCATCAACAACCATAAATCAAGAATCGTTTTTTGCAGTGTCGTCGTGAATCACTGCCAATAACGATACGCAGTCATTCTCACGGGAACGAACTTTGATAAGTGTCATCCGTGTTCCTCTCTCAAACTTATCCTTGCAGATCTACTTCGTTTATCGTATGTCCATTAACATCAACCTTGTTGCTTCATTTTCGAGTTTCGGTCCCAGGTGAAATGTAGCGAATCAGCGTTTACCGTATCATTGCGTTAGTATTCTATTCGTGTTGTAAATAAACAAGATTGTTAAAAACATAAAGAAGAACGTAATATTAGTACGCACACGCTCTTTCGGCTTAGCAACACACGTGTGCGAAGACGTAAAAAGAAACTGAACGACAGTTTACGATTACGTGACATTTCGAGGAGATCTCTGTCTACCGAGAAAATCCATTCGTCTCTTTAGTACCTGTGCAAACTAAAGTCGTTAAATGCAACTTGCGATTCCATCCCTGGGATCGGGTTTCCTTATTTTTCCAGGAAGGCCGCTCACGCATACATTCGCGACTTTCACTGGCATTGGGGAGAAAGTGATAAATAGGATTGTGAAGACGCGTTTGTCATTGTGCGGTCGGATCATTTGTAATCCGGTTTGCAAAAAAACAACCACTTGTTTTCAATCGTTTTCAGATTTTTCTGAAAATAATCCTTCAATTCTCCAAATAATCCTTTTGGCAAAATAACGAACCGAAACGGAAACTGAAGTAATAGAATTATCAACAAATGTAAACGGCCGCAGTTATGTAGGTAAACAGAATGTGACAATAATCGTTGTTATTCCCGGCATCGGTGTTAACCGATAATCGCGTAATACCGCAAACGCGTCACGCATTGACGTCACGCGCGAGTGGACGTGCGGGATGTGTATTTGTGTAAATATCATTCGGATTGACGAGACGCGTCTGCGTTTCACGCGACAGTGAGGCGGTCTTTAATTATAGTCACGTTATTAATTGTGCGTAATTCGTTTGCACGCACGATATTTTAAGTTGCGCCAAATGCAACTTTCGAACATGTCAAATTATTCGCGCGTTATCAAAAAGCGTGTACACGCGCGTGTTTTCCACGTACGCGCGTTTCATTCTTCGTGCGGATTATCGTCGTCGCGATATCTGATTTATAATAAAAATTGAAAATAAATAATTGCAAGATACAAATTTAAAATCATGTATTTTGCGACGCATGATTTGATCGCGGATTAAGTAGTTCGCGTCAGAGATGACACGTGATCTAATAATGTCTGATTAAGATTCTGCGACGAAATTCTCCACGTGTACGTTCCGGTATGCTAACTCAGAATTAATGAGGAATTAAATAGCGAATTATATGCGCGGTCGTAAATTCCTCGACAGTGTCAGCTGACATTATGTGTCATCTGGACAGGTCAGAAAATGTCGCGCTCGCTCCGAGCGCCTACTCTCTCATGATGAGCTCATGATTTTGACTACCATCATGTTTCATTACAATTACTCTGAAAAACGATACATTTTCGCATTAATTAGCGTCACTTATCCGCATCAGTAAAATACAAAACAATCCTATGTTACAAAGCGCTCTTAGAGCTATGCGAAAAAAATTCTATTAAATAATAATTAGAAGCGATTCAACGAGGCGACGATCGCAAACACACATGGTAATCGACCTTGCTACGAGGTTTGAGATTCTCAACAAGGACGACGCCGTTCCGTCACAAGCTCTGCTCCCCTTTCGATGTATTTATGCGACCGATTCGCGTGCTCAAGGGAAACCAGTCCCAGCTGCAATCTCCGCACCGTTTCCCGCACGTGCGCGTCGAAGCGAGGCGATAATCGGTTGTCGGTGAGTCTAATGTTACGAATTCATGATTTTGTCATGCGAATTCCAACTGAGCGGGATATCTAAATCTGAACTTAAATTGATTTGACATTTGTCTGTCAAATCAAATTGTCAAAATTTTCATCTCTGGTTCAATTCATTTGGATCTAAAATAATGCGCGACTGCTTTATCTCAAGCGTATTTCTCTCCCTCTCAGTGACCTCCGATCCCTGATCGGTAAAATAATTATGCAACGACATTATAATTATATAATGTCCAATTAGTCTCAGTTAAATAACAATGCAACGTTTCAATCGAAGTATCGACACGTATAAATTTGCCAGAAACTTTACAGAGAGTCGTGAAAGTTTGCGGCTGCATTTAAAACGCAGTTTAGAATAGTCGACAATTGGTTTTTGTTAATGAAAAGCCGATAAAAGTGAGAACCACAGCTCGTGTGCCCTTTTCGCATTTCTTTTCCCGCGAGAAACGTGCGAAATGACAGTTTCGCGGATAAACCGCGGAAATCCGTGTCGGCGAGGCCGTTGAGTGCAACGGCGCGCGAGATTTCAGCTCTTCGGGGACTGTTCGCTCCCGTCATCGGTTTTCGTTGTATCGCGCGCGGAATATGAGCCCGTTGTGAATGAGAGCGGCCGGGGATCTCGCCTTTCCGCCCCTCGTCCTTGCCAACCTGTATGCCGCATCTACGCCGTACTCGAGTGACACTGAAAGCGCGGATGCAGAGAGCACTCCGGCGAACCGAAATCAATACCACACGCCGGTCTACTACGCCGTGGCCTTCTTTTCAGCTAAATCCTCTTGCTGCCCCGCGCCGTGTGCCCAATACTCGCGTCGCGTCGCTGATTACATTGCAGTCGAACGGTTCTAATCGAAACACTACGAAAGGGTAAACGTGCAGTAATATTAATTGAAAAAGGTTACGGTGGATATCGACAAATCCTGAAACGCTTTCCCGCAAATCTGATATACTCGAGCTTTCAAAGTTCAGAGAGAAGTTGTTGAAACCTTTCAACATAGGTTTCGATTGAAAAATAACAACGACGAGAATAACGACGTCAAAAATTTTGAATAATAAACAACATGTGCGCGGCTCTTCGTCACGCCAGATCGCCGTCGCGACTTCTCTTCAAAGATTATTCCGTATTTGCATCTAAAAGCAGATTCGAGACCGATAGCTTCAAGACGCTACATATATACATACGTATGTATACATATACATAGCGGTTATTATCCTTTTCCGCTATTGATCTCGCTCGAAGTCTTGATACCTTGTGCCAGATTCTCGTAGTGGCGGTGAGCAGTGGAAGTCGTAACTTTATCTTGCGGCGAGAGATTTAGATGCTGTGTAAAAGTTTAGTCTAAAAATACTTCTTGTGTCTTTTGGCCAACGCAAAATGTTTTTTCTCGATACCAGAGTATTTAGAGCTTAAATATTGTTTTTTTTTTTTTAGACGAATAATTACGTTCGATAATGCGTGTATATTGCACGAGTCCCGCGACAATTTTTTTGATCGCAACGTGGCACAACCACAGGCGAATGTTATTTTTATTTCGCGCGATTCAAGAGAAACGCACCTATGCTCACGATGATCTTTTACTTATGTTGTAGCTCGTATTTCTTGAAGTAGGTCGACCGACGCGATATTTTCGTGCAGTTTGGCAGAAAGATGCGTTTTACGCCGCGCCATTTAACTTCGCAATCGATGGCATCGCGCGGTTGTTCGTACGGTGGTCAATGGATGTGTTGCAAAGAACAACTGATCAGAGAATAACAATTCTGTAATTGTGTTGTAAGTACACGTATGACAGTTCGAAATTTATGAAGAAAACGAGAAAGCGTTAAATTATCATATTTTTGCAGAGAAATCAATTTATGAAGTTCGTATGTATTCCAAGTTTCAAATAGACAGCACGAGAGATAAATATTTAGCAGTAAACACTATTAATAAATAAATATCAAAACTTTTTCTGCCGTTTTTTTTTTAAATATCATGAATAAACAAGTATGACAACATTAAAATATCGTCATTATGTTTATGAATTATTTATGACTTGAAGTAGAATGTTATACTTCTAGCGCGTGTCTGTTTGCGTTCGGTTTTATTCCATGACGCCAATCGGATTTACTGTTTTTGCGCTTTTAATTACTGTTAATATCAAGGCTATTCGTACAACGGCTATATATACAATTTCATTAGCTTGTTATCGGTCAGTTATGCAATTAACGACGCAAGTTTAATGCACTTGCGTTGCGGTGCAACTTCTCGCGCCAGTCTGCGAAAAAATTCGGTGTAAAGCTTTCCACGTGGAGAACAAACAGGAATTTTTTTATCGCGACTCGTGACATTTGCACAAAGTGTTTTTTTTACAATTACAACTTTATATGAGAATTTCTCTCTCTCATTGTGTTATTAAGCGTATTATTCTCTCTGCATAACTGAATATTAAACTAATTTCTCTCTCGCATGCGACCTGACATTTGATATGTAACATTTGGAAATATATTCTCTAATTTAATTATATCGTAACAATTACACACAAACTTTGAAATCAAATTTCAATTAAATAATTGTTTAATTGAAATTTGAAGAATACAAATTTAAAGAGAAAGATATTCTATGATACACATGAGACTACGAATACTGTGGTTGCTCGCACGTGCAATGCAGTCGCTATAACATCGCGATACATCGAAATGCGATATATCGAAATCAAGAATTCGAGCTAACTGTCAATCGTGCTCGGCTACCGGCAACTGCAGATCCACGTGGGTGCCGATCAGCCACGCGGTCGCCCGTCGATGACAGTTGAGGCTAGCCAATTAGCTTGATGACATCTGTGAATGATTTCGAGCTCTTCCACACAATTTCAGGCGGCCTGCGTTACCGACGCCAACCAGCGCGCGGCCGGCTCGTACGATAAAACACAACCGACGCCTTTCGCTCTCTGGAAAGACGCCCTTTCGCAGACCACGTTTTATCGTGCAGACCCGGCCGCGCTTTCGAGTTCTGGCCGCGCTCGTAGACGAGAGAGAGAGCACGTAGTCATTCGTGCCCACGTGGGCCTCAACGTACATAAACAAACACCACGTGACAAATGCCGGGTGTGTATACTTTGTTGTTTAACGAAAAAAAAAAACAAACAAAAACACGCGTCATATTATCGTTATCTGTTCTTCTACACAAGCTTAAGAAATCAATCGTAACTAAGAAGTTACGATTAATAATTTTATTATCAGAAAATTACATTTTTTTTTAAAGAAGTTCGAGACCCTTTAGATTAAACAAAAATTAAATCTTTTACGAACTTCTTTTATTGTAGATAAAAAGAAAAATCTGTTGGAGAGAGAAATATCTATCAAGTTTATAATTCCGTCAATCAATATATAAAAATACTAATCGTCAAAGTATTTTATATAGCGTTTATCGAGAACATTCTAATAGTTTGCGTTACGGTATATAGTTTTAGAAAAGTAAAACTTCCTTTAGTGATCTTTGGAATTTTATTAAATCGTAAAGCTTCTTTACAGTAGTAGGTATTTGCTTCTCTCACAAAAAGAACAAACGTGACTTATGCGAGTTCGAAGTACACGAAAACATTCCATAAGTGGCTAGCAACAATACGGTTCGCTCTATTAAGACTATAAAGAGACTTGTAAAGGCAAGAATTGCGCGTCTGTGAATGGATTATTCGTTCTTTATTCGCTGACGGAGGTCACGTATCGCAGTAATGCAGAAACAACGAGCGCAGAACGATATCACGTTGTTATTTTGTTTTTCGCTGTCAGCGCGCATAAAACGCGCGTAAACTCGCGATTTTTGCGAGGTTCAAGCGACACAAAAATTTGCGTTGAAATTCACCGTTTTAAAATAGCGAGATCTTAATCGCCTGTCCGCGGTTTGGTTTTCGTGATACACAGAACCAAACTATGTATCGTGTTGTACAGAGTTTACACAAAGGTCTTATTCTCAATTGCTAGTATCTCGTGTTTCTACACGGAAATGTCGATAAGCAATGCGTTACTGATATACGCTCTGTACATGTATTGCATACATACGCGCACAATTGTATTGGTACGCAGACGACTATAGGAATATTGGCGCCAGTCTGGGGCACTTTATATTTTCTATCGCGCGTAGCTGTGTTTTTTTCAATGTTTATCTCGTCGAGTGTTTTTTATCGGTTAACGGTTTTATATCTCTTGTATATTTTGTTCGTTCTCGTTATAACTAACTGTATTACAACGCTCGGCTCTTTGTATATAATTATATTATCAGGTTGATGTCTACAATTTTTCACAAGATACAGTTGAAAGCAAACGAGAGAATGCTATTGTTTTCTTTTTTTTTTTAGTCACGAGTATTGCCTTAGGCTTTTGCCTTGTTTTTCTACTGCGCACAACTTCGCATTTCTGAAGATGAATAGCCCTCGGACTTACGCGTAGCGCCGCGCTTTTGTTAGATAACAAGAGAAGCCTAATAATTACTATCTTACATCTATAGAATTATTGTGTTATATCATTCATGTTGTGCCATCATAAACAACATCGCAGAAATTGTTTGCGTATTTGCTGAAGTTAAATAGATATTTAACAAAGTAAATTATAATTAAGTTGCGACTTATATAATCTTCTTGTATTTGTTTTATTCGAAAACATATTATTCAAACATATTATTATGTAACAATTTGTAATTAATTATCTTTTTATTTATTTCGACCCAAGCGATTATATCAACATTGATATTTATTGGGTTATTAAGAAATATGAAACTATAATATGTATATTTAATATATGTGTATAATAGATATATATTTGTCAAGTTTCATGCTTAATGATCCAATATTACAGCTAATTTAATTTAGTTTTATTTGACTAATCGAGAACTTAGAAATTTCTTTATTTGCTAGTATACATGTGAAATTCTGCATAGCTTTTTGTACGAACGTGTCTACTCGTGACTATATAAAAAGTAATTGGCGCTTTGAAGTAAATGCACATGTAATTGCGAGAATGACGAGAACAATATTAGAGTAACGTCTTTCCGCTGACATCCATTTATTTGCGACTAAATTGTTATGTATTTAAACGTCCACTCAAAGACTGACAAACATGAATAATGCCATTTATAACGAATAATGATGAATAATGCTTTTTTTCCTCTAATCAAACTGCAAAAAATTCAACGATTTGTCAACGAGTCAAGTAGATTTTTGTTTAATATAAAAATGTAAATTGTGTCATTTATAAGAAAAATTTATTTTTCTTAAAAATAACGTATAAAAACTCGACTGAAAGAAAAGAGAAAAAAGAAAAGAGCATGTACTCTCAGAAAAACAGCTATTTAAAGATTCTTGATTGTCCCATATAACTGCTGGTTTTACTAGTTAATTGGCGTTTCTTTTGCAGAAACTTCTTTGCGCACTAAGTCTGCGCTATGTCGAAGCGATGGAGAAACCTTGTCTTTCAAGCTCGGTTCACTTGAATAGAATATATTTGACGCTTCTCCTGGCTCAAATTTATACCGTCATGTTCTTACAATGACCGCGTGAGTCATTCAAATGGATTTCCGTCGCCAACGTGACGCCACATTTATTTTACCGCGATTTTTCTTAACTTGCGATAAAAAAAACCTGCCCGCAGATGATGTATTTCTATCTCTCGTGCTTCTTTATTCTTCGGAAACACCGCTTTGTGCCTTAAAACTTGCAAATAAACATCTGGAAATCAAAAGTATTCAGTTCGTCTGCAGAAATAAATTTAAATTCGCGACTCTCCCATACATTGACATTTGGCGAACTTTCAAGTTTTATGAAATGTTTCATGTACTTTTTTACAAAAATTTCTTGCGACGGTGAGCGGTTACGCAACGCGATTTCCATTTCCAGTTATTAATCGCTTTTTATACCGGTCTTTATTCTCCCCTCTATATCAGTTTCGTGATAATTCGAGCCGGATTGGCTTTCAGTGTCCACCGGGATTCTTGGATTTTCAACATGACACTGTCGTTCTCCGTTACAAGCGGCCTGCTATTCGCGCGCTATCTAAAACAGCCGCCGCGACGGCTGCCAAGTATTTTCGTGAGATTAAAACGAACGAAACCTAATTTTCTGCTATTGATCCTCATGCGCTTCATTCACGTTCGCGAAGAACGGCAGCGTTCTATTTGACGTTTACTGACTGATACATAGATACGTATCGTGCGACAATCGCTGATTAACTGCGACGAATAAACAACGTAGTACGACGTTGGCGCCTGTCAGGCGATTTGTTAACCTCCGACCTTTACGCCACAATTAACGACAGCTACCGCCTGTCATATGTTTCGAAAAGTTTCAACGCACACACAAGACGCACGACTTCTGGCTGTCTTGCGATCGATAGGCGGATGCAGCAGCGTATTCCGCACGTACACACTTTATAGATACTGTGCAACCCGATGCGAAAGACCAAGTTTCTTTGGAAATGCGGCGAGGTGGATTCTAAAATTACTTCGTCGCTTTCCACCGAGAATCTTGGAAGAGGAGAGACACGGTTAAAAGCACGAAGTTGAATTACCGATATTATTTTTAAAAGAAATTTTTTTTGATTAACTTTCTTAGCCTGGTTTTTATAAAAAAAAAAAAAACGTAGATAAAAACGTTGCCTAATTAACTAAAATACAGAATAGAAAAAGACAAATGAGAAACAGACAGACTCGTATCTATATATATTTCCAGTATACTATCATTTAAAAGATAACTTGAGTAGTCATCAACTACTATCGCTTTCATTAAGTATGACAGTGCTCACTATGTGTGTGTGTGTGTGTGTGTATTCTTCTTCTTTCCTCTCTTCTGAGAGAACGGGATTTTTACGACAGAAGTACTGCGAGTATAGATTCTTCTTCCGAGTCCAATTGAATTCGAGCTGGCGCTGGCAGTCTACCGGGCGCAACCTCGCCCGGAAATCGTCATAAAAGGAAATTCATACAAGATCACTCATCACAGCTTAGGCGAGCTATTTCTATGTTCTCTAGCTGATCTATGCGGCACAGAGCGGAACGATAAAGCAAGTATTTCGCACATCGATCGACGGTTTAACATATCGGCTGCCAAAAAATACACCGCCGATCTCGGTGTAGGGTAACGTTGCATCACTTCGAAATAATGTGCTCGTCGGTCACGCTTGGCGTGAGTGCTCGACCTGTCTCCACCCGTTGTGAAAAACCCGCGGGTGGCTCGTCAAATTTACCGATCTTGGCTCGGAACCGATTCCTGGCGGTGACGTCGAGATGGTGCTGGGATCGGTTCGATATTCAAGCAGCCGTTGAGTATTTATATTATCACTATGCGCTCATGTTACACTTGAATATCTCGTGGATCCCAGCCACTTATCTATTATATTTTTGCTCACAATGACCAAAAGGCGCAGCAGAGAGTCTATTTTCAATATATTTATCAACTCAGAGCTAGCGCAACTGAAAGTACAACATCCTATTTAACAGTTGATACGTTTCGAATCTTTTGCTTGAAAGTTTTACAATTGGAGCTAGAGTAATAATAGAAATTTGGAAAAATTCGTAAAGAATACCAACATTACAAATTTCTTCTTTTTGTAAATCATGAAAAAGCAATACTGCAAGTAATTTAATTATAGAATAGCTTGGTTCCTCTAATCTCAAATCAAGACAACATGAAGTCCTTTAAACCTAATACACTTGACCGACCTAATCGAAAATTCAGACCTCCTAATGGGGATTCCCTGGAAGCAAGAAGCCGTAATGATGCGCGTGTCGGTCATGACTGAAACTCCCTGTAATCCGGATAACCGTCGCGTGGTGCGCGTTACGGCACGGAGAGAGTATTGACCGTCCCAGCGGGCACAGTGGAAATTTCCACTGCCCTACCCCAAGACTCACGGCAACCGCGATCTACACACACTTTCCGGCTCCTATATGGCCGTGTGCGTGTGGCTGCGCCCTAACCGTCTGCCGACCAATGTAAAGACTGTCTCTGAGTCGACGGTCTTTTTGCCACGTCCGCCAGTTCAGCGGTTGGCAATCTATGAAAATGCCAATTGAGCGAGCCAACTGGACGGGTGATCCCCGCAACTGGTTTATCGATCCTAGCTATGATCCTCATTAGGCGATGTCCCAGAGAGCCATTAGGCGAAAACATTCAGATATGCGCCTGCTTGGTATTTCCAGCCAGTGGAATTTACAAAGCTACCGCGTGTTTCGCTTCGATTGTTTAAACGTTATTGATTTTCCGCGTCATTCAAGTCTGCCTTTTGCCACTGAATAAAGATGTCAGCACCAGAGTCCAACTTGTATTCTCGTAAATACACAGTAAATCAATGTGGAAAAGTTGTGAAAATGAAGTTTAAGAATCGTAAGGATAAGTCATTCGAACAGCTAAGATTGTCATTGTTAGAACAGTGAAATTATATATTGTTCCACCAATTATACTATTAATCTGCCAATAGAGTCACTATTGGGACAAATCGGAACACGGACTATCTCACAGTGAGGCTGTTTTGTTCGGTTTCAGAAATAAATGACTTGGTCGTGTGGAAATCGTGACTCGCATCACGGTTGAGTTGTCATTCAAGGTAACTCAACGGTCAAAATTTGCACGCCATTTTATGGCGCGAGCACCAGAGCCGTATGAGAACCACTGCCAGGTATGCGAGAGCCTCGATACCCAGCTCGAGAAGCATTAAAGACGACTCGAATTGAATCCGAACGGTTGGCTGGCTGACCTTGAGAGGAAAACCAATGGAATGTGATACGCGCCACTGTCCCCGCGGCTTTCTTTTTCGGCCGCGATGGCGGCGGCGACAGGGAACGGCGAGAGCGCGAAAAAGACGGACGTGCGATGGGGACGACAGAAACGGCGCAAGATAGCGCGACTCTTGCGCGTCTATTTTTAGCCCGACGCCGTCCTTCGCTTTTACGTAAAGATGTCATCGCTGCGCAGCCAAATGCTGATAATACATCGATGCAAATATAGGACTCACGCCGATAAAAAATGTCGCCAGCAATAGATTAGTTGGGAAAATTGGCGATCGCCATTTCTACACGTACGCAGGAAGAGCTCATCATTGCCGATTTGCGATGAGCCTGACACCTATCGTGAAAAGAGGACTGTAAACACGTAGGTCGGTAAAAATGGAAAATAATATATGTAACAACAAACTGGTATGGGAACTACATTGTTGCTTGTAGGATACGTATCTTACAGGATATCGTAGTTTCGTATGTCTTATTCTGCAGCTAGTAATTTCAAGGATGTATATCCTTTGAGTCTCTTGCTCATTGTTGATCATGCAGTTTTGTTATCAAAGAAAATAAAAAAACCAAACAAAACAACTGAATAAAAATGATCATAAAATGACATCTATTCAAAAGATAAAACAAACAAATTTAAAAGACAATTTAATTATAATAATAAAAAAAAACATACTTCTCAGGTACTTTTATCTGTATCGTACCTGCGTTATTGAACAGCAGTTACAATAACCAATCAGAATAATGTTGCATATCTGGAAGATGTCTTTAGAACGTTGTAATGTTGTCTGGGAATTGTACTTTAATTTGATGCATAAAAATAAAATTACTCAAAAATGCACCAGTCAGATTTACTATATTTGTTTTTGTCTTCTTGTCTGTCTATGATCTTATATCTTTAAATACCATTATTATCAAGAAAAGAAAAACAAACGATGAAGCTTAATCGTTTTCCATTCTTTATAACGTTTTTTCCTGATAATGCAAACTAAGTACCACGCTTAAGCGAGTCTATCTCTACACAATAGACGGTTGGAATTCTTATAAAAATCTTTTTACCAAGAGAACAAATGGATCTATAATATAATTCTTCTATAATCACTAATCCGCTTAAAGAAAATCTCTGAGCACAATGCTCTAATTAGTTTTGTAATTCACGAGGTCGTCTGCAAAACTTTGAAAGACGAGTAAAACCGCCGTTCTTCTTGAAATACAGGTTGTGTGGAGAGAAATCATAACACATATATATCTTTTTGAGAAAGAAGTTTATTTCCACGCTCACATAAACATTTTATTAAATTTATTTCACATTTCATTAGATTTATTTTTATAAATCTGTAAATTGTAAAGTGTTACCAAGCGATTTACTTTAACGTAGTAAATATCGAGAAAATGCGAAGCTAAAAATGTTTTGTCGAGATGTCTTCTTTTGTATTTCTGTCAATTATTGCAAAACTTTTTTTTTTACGTCACGCAAAGATACAAAAATGCCGCAAGTCTCTCCATTGTTTGAAGTTTTAGGGTGTATGTTGCGAGTATGCGAGTTCTGAGAGATTCGGATTTACCTCCTCTACACCACATTATTTATCGACTACTTCCGTATGCACATCTTCTTCCCTTTTGCATATCTTAACTTCGATTTGAGGCCACGATGTGTGTATCGCTCTCCTCCGACGCATTCCGCTCGACCTCTACTTATACTGCCTTATACTTCAGCTTTATCCTGCAGATACACCTTCGTGCACTCTCCGCTCCGCTAAAAGTTAGCGTCGGGAAATCGTGAATTGATTTGAGCTACTCTCGCAATTTCTGGAAGGCAGATACTCAAGAACGAAAGTTTTACCGGAGCTAAAGTTTCTTCCTTTTCCGGAAAGGATGGCAAACAAAATCGAATGCCGGTGGGTTTTTCGCGAAATTTAACTGACGTTAATGATCACAGCTATTTGATCGAGAGAAAAGAAAGAGAGAAAGAGAGAGAGAGTAAATGTTCGAAATAAAATAACAATTCTAAATAGTTTCTCGTTTAAGTGTTTTTAGATTTTTACTTTGCTATTCGGACGGACAGCATGTGTTGCAGTGCGTATTTCGTACGCGCGATATGTGTCAGGAATGTGCACAATGTGTGCCACTACGTCGCGTAGAATTGATCGCACGTAAACACATGAATCTGTTATCAGGATGCAGCCTCTTGGGAAATTAGTTTCAACTATGCGCGAACGCGGTCTTCGGGTTGATATTATTCGCGATCTATATAACGAACGTGTTGGCTTATATATCGTATTGTTGGTCCAGAGGTGACAAGTAATCAATCATGCGCGACATTGCATATTGATTATCGCGTAAAAACGTAAAGTGAAAAATGTTGATCTCTCAACTTTGCAATCGCGCATGGAATTATCGAAATATAATTATGACTCTTTGAAATTATGGAAAAAAAAAACGTTGTCGCGTTGTTAAGAACGTGGAGTAAACACGTAGAAATTATTTACGAAATGGTGCCTGGAAATAATAATAATAATCATAATATTTTCAGAGTGTCATGTAGCGATCAGGCATTGTTGCATTTCTCGTCTGGAGGATAACTTAATCCCGTGATTCATCGATATCATGAAATTTCACAACGGATACTGACATTGCTGATTACCGTTTGCTCAGCGCAATTGGGAAATTAGGTTAATACGACTGATATTTCAATCTCGCTTTGCACATCCGCACGTCGGGTCCGTCTTTGTGTATTATATATTTCGACTCGAGACGCGATTCGCTCTTGCAGTCAGTCGATAATTGTCCAAACAATCAAACTTGATTATTCTCCATTACTTGTCTTTAGCTAATTACTTCGTTTTACCTTGATTTGTTATGGGAATATTTCGAAGACAAACATTTCTCTTGTCAAATCAAATAAATCAAACGCGCAGTTGTGAGGGAGAAATTCGATCAAAAAAACACACCGAGAGAAAATATGACAATGAAAAATTAACGTTGCAAAAGATAAAACACAGAATATTAATAACGTCGAATGACGTGCGTTATTCACTCGTAAGTTTACATAAACAGAAAAACATTTTGATATTTTACATAATTTTCCTTTTTCAAATATTAATTAAAAGGCAAAGTTTAAGTTTTTACTAATAACATTTTATTTTTTTAATCTTTTATTCCTGTTTTATTTGTGCCATTTTAATGGCGTTCACAGTCGGGAACACAATTTTGCTACAAAATTCTCATGTATGTCAAGAGATTAAAGTTGCAAACGCGGAAGAATCCGCAAAAATTTAAGACGTGACGCACGAAATATTCGCTCCAAATATCCTGGCGCGTTTCTACAGCTTTTCCAGTCATCGTGACATTTTCATGTAGATATATCGCGACAGACTTTTGGTAAGTCTGAATTACGTGACTTTTTTTATAATACGATTGCTCGCGCACGTTATCATCATCTTGTCCGTTTCGAGATCGTAATCTGCATCGAAACGACTTGATCGAGAAACATCACCGGTTACAATCCAATCAGTTTTGTATTTTTATAATATATCATATTTTTTACACGTGTAATTCAAGATTCACATTACTCAAAGTTAAAAATTACTTTCCAATCGATTCAATGTTAATTCGAATAAAAATTTATATAATGTACATTTAAATTTATTCACTCACTTTCGGGACTGTTTATATTCGGGCCTGTTTTGTAGTTTAAACTATTGAAACAAAGAAGTTCTCAATAAATCTATTTATAGAAGGGTAGTTTTACTGGGCGTCGAGTCGATTCAAGGGATGCTTCCCGAGGACGAGCGCAAAATCTAGAGCTTATCACGAAGAACAACAGAACGGCCAACAATAATCCAGGTACCATTCGGTGGTTTACATGCTGCTCGCGATATCCTATCATCTCGATCCCCAGGAATTATACAGATCGTATGCGGATTTGAACAGAGATCGTTGTTATGTCGCGGTTATGCGATGTGATAGCGAAATGATCTCTTGTGTGCTTCACCTTGGTTTTCGATATACTGACCGTCTCGTATTTGTCTTCTGATACAATTCCGAGGGTCGAGATATGATATAGTTAAAAAAAAAAAGTACTGATACTGTGTGTTATCAATCGACGCTACTTTATCTTTCTAGGAATTCAATTTAGACGCGCGATTAGGGATTCTCTTGGATTCTCATGCTTTTGAAAACTACATAGCAAACACCAAGACGTACGCGATGCGTAATATATACACGAGCAAAACGGAATTTCCAATCTTGCAGAGGAGAGAGTATCGAAGATACTTGGAATTAACGCGTGCCGATATATCCTGTGCGTTATATTGGAAACCGATATTCATGACTCCCTTCTCCTCTCTTCCTCGTGTCCTTGCTCCATTCCCCGGATTTCCCTGCCCAGCTTCATCCGCTTTCTACGCCCATTCAGAGAGCGAATACGTACTTGCCCTACTTCCTTTTCGCGTACGACCATCGGAAAGCATCCGCCTGGCGTCCGAGTGGCTTTCAACGGGATGTTTTAGGAACTTTAGAGAGATTACGCGCGCGGGTGTTTACAGATGGCCTCGCCGGATTGATTCACGGTCGTAAACCGATGGATGATTAAGCGACTGATGCCGTCTCGGCAAATTCGCGGTTTGATAAACCATCGATAATAGCTTGCGTAAGTCTGGCGCAATGCACGAGAGGATAAAGCTCGTTCCGAATTATAACGCGCGAATTATAACCCGCAGAACAGCTTTTGTTAAAGATGATCTATCAAAGGAAGAGGAAAAAAGAAAGTAGTTTGTCATAAAAATATATCTTGAGGTTTTGTATATGTACATGTCATCAAATTGTCATCTTTACAACATATATATCCTGAGTTTTTATATACATATCTATCAAAATTGTCATCTTTAAAAAAAAAAGAGATAAAATGCAACTACGAGGCGAAGAATTACGAGAGGCCGATTAATGAAACATGGCGAACATTTGAAACACCAGAAGCACGTACGCGTACGATGACATACAGAGAACACAAAGAGAACCTATTGCGAGTTAATGCAAGTCAAACGGGTCTCCAAAAGCCGTAACACAAACGTATTTCATAACCGAAACGTCCATATCGATCAATATTCATTGCGGATCTATCCATCAAATTATGCATCTGTTTAACATGTGTTCGTGTCTATGGCCTGATAGTCTATCAATCGACTCGCGTGCGTAATGGGCTGTCGTCGAAGCACAAACGAAATGTGCCCGCTCTAAACCACCACCATTTTCAGCTGCAGAAATTAGGAACCGGGAGACGAAAAGCTCCCAAAGGTATAATCACATCAAAACAAACACGTTAGACACGGCTAATAAATTTAGTTCGGTCATTTCAAATAAATATAATTACGAATATAAATTCAATTTTCGTTAGATATATATACGTAGTTCTATTTGATTTTCCGTCATATAGTTTCTATACATATGCTTCCGTGTTATTCCGCGCAACAAACGCAGAGCTTTAATACGAATGGCACGATATTTTTCAGATACGGCTGACTATGAGCGGCACGTTATAGGGTCATTGGTTCCTTTCCTCATCGATTGCGCGTTTTATTTCCATCCGCTTTCCCAAGCGAGCGTGAAATTCTGTATTTCACAGAAAACGTGACCTGACGGGAATTTTGCAGAGCAGATTCCGCGTTGCAGCTGCAACGAGGTATCCGAGTCTTCCGGCGGTAATAATTAATTCAGTCGTTTATTATTACATCGCACGGAACAATTTTATTCGCGAGAACGCAGCAATTAATATTAATATTTATTATTAATAACGTAGTAGTGTCCTGTTTTTTTTTTTTTTTTTTTTTTTTTTCATTTTTTGAGAATCTTTATTTCCGACATACATTCTGACTCTCTCTCAATAAAACAAATTTACAATCAAATATTAAATTTGCGATTGGATCGTTTCGAACGTTATCTCGTTTCTGCACCTGTAAAGGGAGAGAAAATCGTGTTTTCCATTATATATTTTCCTATAATAAATATTTCATGTAAGACCGGAGAAAATTGTTCCCTCGCGCAATAAATCTACTCAATAACCTACCGGAAAATTTTGCAAATAATTCAATCTGGATCGATAATCGCATAATTGATTGTTTCCCTCGGCGCACCGCTGACACACGGAATCAATATCGTGAACAGCACGTGCTTTGTCACATGTATATACATATATATATACACAATATATATATATATATATTATATATATATATCGTTGAAACAATGGCGGGCGTGTTGTGATGCTTTTCCTGTCGGGTACAGCCGAGACTTCCATTCGACCTGGACGGCCCACGGGAAATAAGCCACTTCGGCGTGTCGTCGCTGATGGAGACAGAGCAGAACGAAGAGAAACAGCGCCGGGGAAGAGGAAAGGACGAAGAACGACGTGGCAGGCGAGCAGGCAGGTACCGGGCGGCGCATCAAAACTAATGAGCACGGTCGTGTTTTATGCTCGTTACGTCGCCGGGAGAGATCGGCACGGTCGTAAATCTCTGAGATAAGTCTTTCACAAATTTTGATCACGGTAAAAGCCTCTGGTTTCCGGCGAAAAATCCACGCTGGATATTCGAGATTTAAGGATAAGAAACTGGTAAAGAGAAGGAAAGAAAGAGAGAAGCGCGGGGATAAATAAATATGGCGGTAGCTGTTAAATGAGAAAGGTTCTATCTTTATTCTTTGTCAATTAAACAAAATATTGCCAACTAAAAGAAAAAACAATTGTTTTTTTTACTTTGTCTGAATTTTTGTTTTATTAAAATGCAGAAAAAAAAGACTCAAAGAGAGCTAAATCGTGATATTTAAAATGATGACGGCGCGCGAAAGTTTGATATTATCGACGTAATATAAAACCGATAATCAGCCGAGTGATGAACATTCAGAAAAGCGAAAAGTGGTTTGCTCGCCGGTTTTAGACAGACAGAAAGGTATAAAAAGAAGGAGCGAAGAGATGAGAATACGTGGAGAGAAGAGATAGAAATGGTGAGAAAGAGAAAGGGAAGGGCAGAAGAGCGAGCACGAGTGTCGATATCCATCGCAGGATATAACATCTCGAACAACGGGATGAAATCCATTTCCCAGATTGGCGACTATCGATTGAGGCGTTTCAGGAACCGCTCTCGACCCGCGGTCGCATTTTACTCTCTAATTTCGCGATAATTAGCTGAAATGCTCGTTAATAACGGCGACCGAGCTACGGCAGCTGCGGTTTTCGGTTCGACCGTTAACAAGCTTCCTCTTCCTGCGTGTTCTCTTTTTGGTTCGCCTTCTAGCTACTGCGTCTGCCCATTTTCACTCTTTCGCGCGCGCAGACATTCGCTTCCGTCAGCGCGACATTGCCTTTCATGTCTTCCGCGCGATGGCTGTTGCGCCTTCCCGGAGGCTGTCGTATTATTCGTAAATCTCCGATTTTTTACGCTGTTCGTGGAATAATTTTCTCTTGAGGAATTTATATTAGATGATTTGTATTTTTTAATTGATTTTTTCAAAGCTCACACTACCTCATGGAATGTCGAGTAACTTAAAAAAAAAAAAAAAATACTCTATTTCCATGTAGTTCAAATGAGCAGCTTATTAATAATTTATTGAAATTATATGTATTTATAATTTATTGAAACATTATTATATACGTATTATATCTCTCGTGTTGTTTAACTTTAATGAGAATATTGATATAATTATATGTAAAAAAAAGTTTTCTTTTCCGAGATGTTTCACGTTGCAAGCGCGTTTGTGCAAGAAAAAACACAGAAAACGATCGAGCCAGAAACGGACGATTAAACTTGCAAACTTGATAGACTGTTTTAAAGACTCGCACGCGAGCCAGTTTCCATAAGTATTCACGTAGCAGGGATTCAAACACATTTCGCCCGCTCGTTTATTACTCTCAGCTATGCGCGACACTAACTATTTCTCGGGTCCGCGCGCAGCTTTTCAATTAAGTCAACCGCGGCAGGTACCATTGTGCAAAAGCCGCGTGCCTGTTTTAATTAAACCTGTACGCGTGTGCATCGCGCTAATAGAGCCGGACGATAGTACGTACTTTCGGTCTTTCATCCGAGAGAAAGTCACGCTGATTTTTTATATCCGCTTTCGCCGACAATATGTTGCCTTGTTTGCTGGATTTTTCTATTGTTACGAATTTTAACGCGCGTATTCTCCGGTGTCCGCATCCGAATAAACTCGGAATTTTGCGAGCATTATATGAAAAATCATTTTGTTTTCGTAAGATACGACTGAATTTCACTGTCGAATGTAGATAAAAGTACGTATCAAGCGGAAGATCGTGCACATTTTAATTAATTGCTAATTCAATTATATTTCGAGAATTCGATAAATGTCTCTCCGTGTCTCTCCGTTTTTCTTCCTGTTTCAAAAGTATATTCTATGAAGGGATAAAAATGTATAACGCCTTACCAGCGGAAATAAAAAGTAGCGAAAGACTCGAAGCATTTAAAAGAATGTTAAAAACATATGTTACAGCAATTTAACAAATGTTTGTTAAATTGTATTTAAAATAGCTGAGAAAGCTAAATAAAGATCGATCAATCTCAATCAATCTCTCTTTCTTCTGTTTTCATAAATGATATGAGTACATCGAAGACTATTTGATCGCGATTTTAATTCAAAAAAACGTGTATTTCGAGAAAAAGCATTTCGCATTAGGTAAATTTATCCTGACAGATGGAATCTTAATTTCTGAAATAGAGCTAGAAAAATCTTGTAAAAGAAAGCGTGAGCGACACCGCCATTTATTTAATTACGAAGTTCCATTTCCATTGAACAAAACCGTAGCTCGCGCGCGTTGTACCACTGTGATCTGTGGGCATCCGTATCTTCTGGTTATCTTACCTCTCGGCTAATGGTATCAGAAACGACATGAAAAGCTTTTAATGGACTTCTTACGTGAAAGATAGAATTAAAAGATTGAAAAAGCAAAAGAGAGAAAGAGATATATGTCGAAAGCTGTAAAATAATTTCAAATCAATTCACGGTAACAGATGACACATCAGATCAATCTCTTGTTGACTGTTGATATGCGATGGCTAATTAAGTGGTAAAAATAATTGTTGATCAATATAATAATAGACTGTCAAAAAATAACCCAGACGAGTCACTTTTTCGTTCTTCTCTCTTCTCTTTGTGGGAAAGTTAAAGCGGCGATGAACAATTTGACATATTTAGCGCTTCTCGTGTTAATAAAATCAAGGAAGCTGCATACGCCCCGAAATATGTAATTGTAATTGTCACGTGTCCATAATTGCGCTAACGCTTTATCGATGCGTGCGTGATGTATCCTTAATTTACTAAATTAACCGATAATTCGGACAAAAACGAATCGAACGGTCTGGTGAATCTAACTGAACGTAATGAGTCTTCGGCGCGTGATGCAACTGCGTTGTATAATAATTACATATAAGTTAACGTGTAATTAAAATTTGTCGGCCATTCTAAATATGAAATACAATAGAAATTTGTAGTAGCAGAATTGTATTATACAATATGTTGCATTATGCAGAAGTAATTAGATGCAAAAGTATATAGATGCAAAAAAATATTTTATTGTAAATAAATAATGAAATAAACATTTGATTGCTTTTTGTTTACAAATTTGTATAGTACTGTCATGCGTGTGTAAATAAAACTAGCTTGATGTGTACATATATATTAATATTAGTTATTTTTGTGTTTGTGAAATATTTTGTTGTAAGATTTAGATTTGCATAAACGATGTGTTAAAATTTGACAAACGAGCAAAACAATTAAAGTTTTCTTTTTAATCATCAGTTTTAGCTTGTTTTACTTGTAAGCGTTCAAAGGAATTTACCAATAAATTACACGGAACTTTTCGAAGCGTTTTAAGTTGGATTACCTTGTCTGAGCGTTGGATTGTTTGAGTGATTGCCATTCTCTCGCAAATTACTGCGCCACTGTTTTCGCGCATTTAATTAATTTTAGAGAATATAAATAAAATAAAATTTTCCTTGCGTATTATAAATTGTTCAAAAATTTATCTTAATTAATAGACATTTATTATTATTTTTACTTACCTTTTACCTTTTCTTAGAAGCAACAAATCTTTCTTGATGAATGTTTAAGGGTAACAAAAGATCTTATTGTACAAAAACATGTATTTCTTATGTAAAATATTGAACTAAAAATAAAACTCGAGTTGGAATATATTTGTCATGATATATATCGTGAACATATATATATATATGTATATTTACCTATATATTTATATATAATATTCTTATATCTATATAGAAGTTTGAATTATAATTGAAAATTATATAATTTATTGCTTAGATATTCTAAAGATATTCACATAATTATTTATTAACACATTATCTTATATATTTAAGATATAATATAAAAACTTTTTATATATATATTTAAAAATTTAGATCAATCCGTAAAACTTAATAAAAAGGATAAATTTAGTTTATCTTTATAGGATGCGCAACATGTTTGAAACTTACTTATTTTCTAATTAAAATAGTATTGCATATATTTATATGTTTTTTTAAATATAAATATTCAAATTTGAAGATTTTACATACCTACTTATTATTCTACTACATGAAATTTTGCACAATTGCAATTTTTTATTGCTGGATTAGTTTACAAATACTTATGTAAGTGTTATAATACAGAATCAGCTTGAGAAATGTAGCTGCAAACTATATTTATGTAATAAAATGTTTTTTGATTTTTATCAAATCTATCATGGCAGTTATTTTAATTGTATGGACGCAATTTTGATTGTGAATTTTGAATAACTCTTTATATGATAATTAGCTTTTTTGCTACGGCTGAATTAGCCGCGGAGTTGTACTACTGTACGAACAGCTGTATCGCAGAATGCAAATTAACAATATTAGTAAAAAAAAAAAAAAAAAATAAAACTATATAAAACTATTCCCGCATTGTAACAACGTTATACGGCTTCCAATACGAGATAAAGAAGAGAGCCACCATAATGGCTATCTATTCTAAAACGTCGCTTAATGGGAAGCCACTATAGTGACGATTTGTTCTAAAAGATCATCTAGCGAAGCCATTGTAGTGGCATGTAGGGCTTAAAGAGTTAACAAAAATTGCTTGAGAGAATGTTATCATCTATAATAAAAACTTACAATTTTTTTGATGTTTTATCTTATTTTTTCTCTCACTCTCAAATTTTTATAAGATAATATCTTCTAAGTGTGAGAATGTTTTGTTATCGTCAACATTATATCCATGTAAAATCAATCAACAGACTGAAGAATTTAATACAACAATATGTGAGTTTCAAAATAAAAATACGCCTAATTTTATTTAAAATAAAATAATGATATATAAGAGAACAAAAATATTTCTCTAATGTAACCGATTGTAACTGATTGATAATATTTTGCATTTCAGAAATAAGATTAACAAATTGTTAAAAGAATAAATATGTACAATTTGTATCTTTTTCTCTTTAAACACTTGAGTTCAGTTTCTAAAATTAGTTTGTTACCAGCAAAAATAGTAAGTTGTCTAAAAAAAAAAAAAAAAAGAACTTCGGTTTCAACATGCGAGAGTTTATCATGATCAACGACGCAACTTGGTTCCTGAAGTTTGCAAAGAAATTCGTCTCTCCGTTGAAAGAAAACCAAATCTCATTCTACGGTTATTATTCACTCGTTACGAGTTCAAGCAGAGTTCCTATCAAGTGGTGTCACTTGGATAAGACGTTTCTTTAAACGAAAGTTACATGGTTACGTGAAACTTCGCAGCTCTCTTCGGATTTCACCGCTGGGGGATACGGACTCTCGGAAAACTGTCTGCAGTTGAATCTCTCGCTTTAAGTTTACTCGCAAATAGATTTTTCTTTGATCCCGCGCGCGGAAACTGTCACATCTTCCCTCGCGATGTTTGGATTTCATCATAGGAGTCAAACAACTTTAGCTCGTGAAAAGCATAATTTTTTTCAAAACATGGAAAAAAAATCGAAATATTCGACTTTCCTCCAGCAGATTTGAGTAACGATTACTCTAGTCACGTAGCTTGACAGATACGATTCTGAAAGCATCTTCTTACGCTTAAGACAATTACCAGAGCCAAGAGAGTCAGCATGATATTGCTCGACGTGGCTGCCGTAATATTGCGCCGATCGCCTCCGTGCATGGCTGCCGATTTTTCTTCTTCTGTGAAAACAGAAAAAAGATCTTGTTTAAATAAAATGTGAGCAAAATGAAATAAATTTAATATACAGCAGACTTATAAAATTTAACTAAATATATTTTATGACGGAAAAATTTTATCCCGCTCTCTGAAGATTAATAAAAAAACATCGTAAAATAAAACGAGTATAATTTATTCTTAATTGAGAAATGAAAATTTAACGAAGAGAAATTATGAAATATATATATATATATAAGGTTATAGAGCCGTTCGCAGGATGTTGTGCGCAAATATGCGTATATCCATATATATGTATACATATATATATGTAATCACGTGTAAATTTTTCACGTGAGTTTTGGAGAAATTATCTTGCCGAGAAAATTAGTAATTATTTTACATAAAATTATGCTAAATTTACTCTTTCTTTTTGATACAAAGAAAACTTTGAATATAGTTTTGTTTATTGATCCAGGACAAGATTGAATCAGCCGAAATAGGGTCCTCCCGGCTGACCCTGAAAAAAAATAGCCGGCCGGCCGTACGTATAGCCATGCTACGAGATTAAGGATGGTTCGCAAATTTTACGGTCCATAAAATTTGCCCTACATACTGACACAACGTCTGTTTTTGCCCACATTCAGACGTCACAAGTGTACACATAAAGCATAAATAAACATCTCCTTAATGGTTCAAGAAGAGAAAAAGAACGTCGGTAGTTTCTCGATGATCGACGAGATCTTCATCGAAGCTTGAGTCGAAGAGAAAAGAATGCAATGAAATCGGCGGAGCGTAAAGATGACGGAGCGTTTTTGATGTGTGCCGCGCTGAGTCTCACGTAAGTAAGACACAAGTTCGATGTGTAAAAACGAAATCCTATTGTTTTTGTAATGAAGAAATTTTTTATTTCAATCAAATCCTAATAGAAATCGTCTAACGTTAATATGTTTCGTAATAAAACTTTTTATCTAACAAAAGAGCAGCGGAATTAATTGCGCCGTTCACTTCACGCGAATTTTCGGGGATGCAAGAAATTGGAGAAATAATTCACGAGTTATATCGCGCGCGAAATGCGAACTAAATTATCTTACCTTCAATGACATGTATCACGATGTGCGCCGGTCTGGCGTTGCTCGGCGAGCACGTGTAATTTGCTCCGTGCGAGAGCTTCACTTTTTCCACGACGAGCACCGAACCATTTCTTCTCAGTTCGAATTTGACACCGGGTTCGTTGTCATAGTTTATCATGCGTTCCTCGCGGTACCAGAACACGTAGCTGGGCGGTTCTGCGGCCGCCATCAGCTGGCACTCCAAACGCAGACTGGAGCCCTGTTTCACGTGGAGATCCGGCCCGCCTGGTATGACCGAGTACGCTTCTGTGACGTTCAACCACACGAATCGCTGCTGCACCGGTTCCGTTTGAATCTATTTATTGTTCAGAATATCAACAAACACATACTTCAAATACTCAACAAGTACCATATAGATTTTGTTTTATTGGCCGGACGCATCGGACACGTTACTACTGACTGACCGCGATCAGCTGTTACTACTAGTGAGCCGATTTAATAGAAAAAAACTCGGCGTAACGCGAACCCGATCGATACGCTGTACGACTGTATTGTTTCACTTAGCTTGTTATTTTTTATAGACGTAAAATATCTTGTCACAAAGAAAAACCGGAAGAGAATCCGCGTTTGTTAAGAAAAAAACCTGGTAACCTCGTCGAAATAACATATATTTTATAGAAGAATATTGCTAGTTTGTCTTAGTTTTATAGCGTTTTAGCTAAGTCTATGTATAGAAAGATATAATTTCAAAGAGACGCAACACGTTTTTTACGATTGATGCCGCGCACTACGATCTGGAGGAATTTATGAAAGCACAATCTTTTTATTGCCGCTGTATCGACGCCAAGCACGTTTCCTTGTAGACATTAGACACGTGTAAGCATTACCTGACACTCGTAAAGACCCGCGTCTTCGTGTCTGACGTTCTTGATCAAGAGGTTCCAGTCAGGATTGTTTACAACAACGAAACGCGTGTCCATAGAGTGAGTGCTTCTACCTATTGTGAGAAGCTGTCTGTCTTTTTTCCTGATCCAAGTCACCTAAAAAAACATGAATTTTATTCGTTAGCAAAAAATATTTTGAAAAGTGTTAAAAAAAAACTCTAGAAACAAATATAGAGAGAAATGTGCACGAAAAATGAGAACAGAGAGAAAGAATAACTCGAAAAATAATGAACATTCCTGGATACGTGTGCAAGATAGATTTTCAGATTTTGCTGATATTTTGCATGTCAATCATCATATTTATAGGTCGCGACATTTCGCGTTGTCATTAATTAACATGTATATTCTCACTTTTTGAAGAGTCGACACAAGAAAAAAAAAAAAATGCAGAAAGTGCAAATTACTTGTGAGGAAAAAAAAAAAGAATTTTAGAGAATTCGCGCAAAAATCTTCGTGCATTATTTATTCCGTTCGTCGGCAAAGGGCAATCGTCTTTGGCGAAACGACCCAGATCCGTCCTATGTATTACTTTGCCGGCACTCGATTAAATTTTCAACCTTTCGCGACGCGTTTTCGCAAGCAATGGGAACAGAAGTATCTGCCCGACAGATCTTTTGAAATATCTGGCGTGATACTTCTTGGAAAATACATTTCAGCGAGTCCGCCCGCAACGCCGAGACTTCAAAGATAGACATCGGCGGTTATTTATGGAAAATGTCACCAAGATAGAAGTGGATATCTACCGCTAGAATCCAATGATATTTTCGCGCGTCAACGACGAATCTGATCCGCGTGATACGTGTCTATATATTTACTTTACTTACTCGAAGTATCATTCAGTGCTTTTGAATCGTTATAAATACGCATACGCTTTTCTTTTCTATGATATTGAGGCTGTATCCATATAAGGATACAGCTTTTAGATTCACGATCCTTGTATGAGATTGAAGTTTCTCTGACAATGCGTTTTTTTTTCAAACTTTTCCGAGCAACTTGCATCAACGCGGAAAGTGCACGTTCACAGCACGTTCATTGTCATACGAACGACGTTGCGCACGCTGACGAGCGATCTTACTTAATGTTTGTAGGTATGTATCTCGTGGCGCAAATCCAGGAAATAATGGCCGAAGTTTTGTTTGATATTGAGAATTGGCGAGCGAGCAACTTCGCGAATATTTGGCGAGCGTCATGCATTGCATTATTATGAATGTGTGTGCGCTGTTTATTAGTTGATACAGCATCGAAATTAGAGTTGTATGTAAACTATTATGTAAACTGTTTGTTATATATAAATATTATATAACTGCACGAAAATTGGCAAACGATGCAAGAGTTAAGTTTGTTTGGAGAAAATTTTTTCAATTTATATATTCAACGGATAAAAAAATTCACGTTTGCTTTCTCGTATCGTTTATTTATTTTTCATGTATAGATTATCCAGTTTAAAGTGGCGTTACAATTTCAAATGAATACCAGAGAATTCCGAGCGTACACACTCACAAACTGCAGGGAATTAACGACTCCGCTTTTAGGAGATGCGCGGTTTCCAGTCGGTTCGATCCGCCGATTCTGATGAAATTAAGCGGATTCGACGATTACGAGCGGCGCGCGCGTTGAAGCGAATTACCGAGCCGGGTGTTTCAATAATAAGGGCAAATTCAATATTGACGAGTGTAGAATAAATAATTCGCTGGTAACGAGTGCGCGACACGGCAACACGGCGCGGCGCCGCGACGACACAGCGTCCCATTGTCGTAGAACGCGTAAAAAGCGGCGTGTAGAAGCAAAATTACAAAGTTTAGAGAAAAACGACCACTTGCGACCCTTTCATTACGATCTTTCATTAAAAACCTTTTCAGCATGCGATGTGAACGTTGCTGTAATTTATCGCGTCGTCTCTTTCACGGTTTCTCTCCCGTCTCGCGCTTTCTGCTCGTTTTCTTCCAATCCTTCTGTAAGTTCGTTCTCTGTCATCAAGTGTCGACCATTGCATTTTTAATAGATTCTTGAAAATATGTACTTGAAACTTTTCTTGTGTACGTAATTACCCTTTTTACGCTTTTACTTGAATAAAACGTCTTGACTGAATATTTACGGGACAAAGTTAAAATATAGAATCGTTATCGATAATTTACGACGTTTCCCGCTAAATGTGCAATATTCATAATCCTTTCGTAAGAAGATCATTGCACAGAAAATAAAATTGAATAATTAGCGACAAAGATTTGTTCTCAGAGAGAAAGATTGCGCCAACTTATTAATATAACAGAGTTTATTTTTTGTTGTTACATGTTTCACAACGAGTCTGATATTAACAATAGTTAACAGCGCAAATATTTTATTTTATTATTTCAGAATAAAAAGATATGTTTTTTTTCAACGTATCGTTTACACGCACTGTGTGATTAAAAAATGTGCCTTTGTAACGCGGATCGGCAATGCGCTGAAAACATCTCGCGGAATGGATATGCGCCGCACGTGTTGCCGGAAAAAACAATAAATACACGATCCAGCCATTTGCAAAAACAAACGAGGCAGGCCGCAAAATTATTTCGCGATACATCTCGAGTCGAAATACGAACGCGATGGTCGGCGAATAGCTCGTTAGTCTTTGCTTCTTTCGTTCGCATTGTTCATCAGCCTCGCGGCCTCACGTATACTCGCTCGCTGTCTGCTTGAATTTTCGACATCCGACCATCACGCTCCATATGTAAAGTGCTTTCGTTTACAAGCCGTGTTTCGAAAGTTTGAGAACTAACACATAGTTCCCTCCCTCTCTCACACGGTCGCACACCTTACAGCAAAAGTCCAATGCAGATGTCTGACTCTAGCGCGATTTTTTCACGCGATAAATTTTTGATGCGCTTTCTTTTCGATGAAACAAACAAAAAAAAAAAAAAAAAAAAAAAAAAAAAATAATAGGAAAGTTATTTTGTATTTATAAGCTCGACTGTATAGTATAGGACATAGAAGTAGCACCTTTTCCCGTCGTGCACGTCGTAATTGGCAACGACTGTCCGCGCGCAACACGCGTGTGTGACACGCGTGTCACAACACGTACGTGCTTCTGCGCGAAATGACACATCCGTTGCGTTACATTCGGATGCAATTTGGACATGTGGAAAGACGAAGGAGGAGACCAGGCGAGGTTCTGTTTGGACGCGACATGAATAAAAGATCGAGCGCTGCTCATCTTCTCGAGCTACATCCTCAGTGCAGTGATATTGATCGTCGTCTTGACGCTTGCTTCTCGATATCGCCTTGTCAAGTCGCAATTACTTCTTTGAGTGTTCGATTCCAATTGTTTTTGAATCTTTATAAATATATAATCGAAAAGCTCCGTTGAACAGAAACGGAACGAAACATTCGCCGCTTCTTTCGTCCGGGACGATTTTAAAATTCTAATTAAAAAAAATTGATTTCGTCCACATGTTATTACGCATTTAAATAATATTTAAATCTTTTCGCAGTCTCTCTTTTCTTGACTTGTGATCAAAAGTATAAAACAAAGGATTTGCATTGTATGCTGTGTCCCCGATCAAGTTACGTTTTCGCTTAACATCTAACGACACCTGCTGCCCATATACTCGAGCCTGTTTGTCAGCTGGCATGCGCGCGCGAGTGTAAGTTACTTCGTCACATAACATTAAGCACCCAGGGGTTAATGATGTCAGTAGTATACAATAGTGTTCTGTAATACTATCCTTGCGCACGAAGGGCCTCACGGTGTCAGACGTAATTAACCCCTTCCTTGTTTCTCACGTTCCAAAGACAAAGATGAGATTCGAATTTCTGTGATAAAAGATGTATGTTACAAAATTGTAAAAATCATTTCACTACACGCACGACACGTGTGTTTAGTCAACGTCTGTGTGTGATAATATATTCAGAGTAATAGAAATGAAAATTTGATCGCTATGTATAAAACGTGTTCCCTATTTGTGTACAGAATGTAAAATAATTTCGACCGAAAGGATTTGCGTCGGTGATTATCGCGGACGAACGAGAGTTTCATGCGTTTTCTCACAGTTCCATAATACACGTTGCGAAGGGCTGCGTGAACGGCGCTCGTTTAATTAAAGGGACTCGCGGAATAGCGGCCGAAAGGCGTTTGCTAGCGACGAGACGTTTTAGTGGCTATAAATTTCCAGCACAGTCGCACATAACCGGGCAAAACGTAACAAGAACCGGACGCTAGTAGGCGTTCGACCGGGGGAGAGAATGCAATTATAAAACCTCGTGCGTGTTAGTCTCTCCTCCGCGCTGATTGCTCGTTAAAAGGGCGGTAGAGAGTTTTAAGATTACTTCCAAGGAAAGTTTCGATCCACTTGCGCGCGTGAAACGACGATTTCTCTTTTCTAATCTGTTCTAAAGAGACAAGTCGCACAGGTTAGATTAAATGGCTTTCTAAAGCCATAGGCTTAGATTAAATGGCTTTCTAAACTAGATAAACCATGTTGCTGTAAAAGAGATAAAACTATATCTCCGTAAAAGTTGCATAATATAATAAATGTTTTTTTTGAGTAGAATATATAAATATTTATATAGTATAATTATAATAATTAAATATAATTAATTATAAGAACTAATTATAATAATTAAATGTCAGCTTATTCTGTGTTTTTACTTTTGAAATTCCGCAGAGATTTAATAACTTAATGTGAGAAAACAGCGGGAAAAAGGCGAAAAAATGTATACACACACACAGAGAAACAAACAAACAAACAAACATATATTTATATATTGCCTGCTTTTTTTCTACTTCTAGTTTGTTTAAATATATATGTATAAACGAATCAGAAGAAAAAACGGCAAAATTAAATCGACATTTAATTATTATATATATATATATATTCCCAAAATCGTTTTAGTGCAGCATCGAACTGGAAAGAAAATCTTTCTTCCGGACGAGTTCCATTAATCATGGCTTTTCTTCGTACGTGTGAACGAGCGCTGCGCGATAACATCGGCGCGCCATTTAATTAATGTCCTCTCAAAAGAATGGTTTCCAATCGCAAAAAATTTATCGGTTCTCGACGGTTGCGTCTGTGGTTTCAACCTCCGGGCCTCGTGAGGCCACTTTTCTCTCTATTTTATTTATTCCGCTGTCTCGCGACGCGGTGCTCCCTTGACAATGAAAACTTTGGATATCCGAACAAGACACGTGTGTTCGACTTTCCTGCTCTTCGTGCTGTTTCTCCATTTTTAACTTTGTTCGCCCTAGTCGATGTAGAGACGAATTACTTCGTAAGCGTAAGAAGTAAGAAATAAACTAACTTAATAAACTATTACATCGTGCAACAAAGTTTTTGATACTATGTAATCTTTTGTTACATGTATCAATATCTATATATATCAATATACATATAGATAACGTATGTAGATATCTTTGAAAATTATTAACATATCATAAGCTTTACTTTTTATTTTAGACAATAGTAAAAATTTACGCATTGTATTCTTACAAAATCTAAGAGAATATATTTTGTAAATTATATTTCTAATACTATCCCGAGGTACATCAGCACCGAGTGGTGATCAATGTTCGACTTATAATAAAGTACCTTCATCAATTACAGGCACTTTTCTCACGATATCCTCTCGCTCTTTCCTTTCTCTGTCTCGCGTCTCTTTTTCGCGAATTACCGATTGTTCTCCCAGTGCCACTTCGCGCTTTTCTCGAGCTTTCCGCTCCTTACGAAAACCTCGCCGAAATTAAACTATTCAACTCCGCAAAGGTAATACTTATCGCGTACGCGCGAAACAACCCGATGGCGCGCTAAAGCTAGCTTCTCGCATTCGAGCGCCATTAACAGTAAATTAATAGGCAACGTGAACACACTGTACATTATCGGTTCCTAGTATGTCACGCCGCTAGTTTATGGTCGTTATTCCGCCGGTTTACATTCGAGTGCACTTTCCGCAAAGCTCCAGTCAAGCCTCAGAGAATCGCGAGGTCTATTTGGCCCCCAAGCGTCGAGTATTCTTGACAAGCTCCACACACGCGTCAATCAAAATAATTGTGACAGAGAAACAATTGTGACTTCGATGGCTCTTGCAACATGGCTTCTAATAAAAACATCAAAAATCCAGCTGAAGAAAATAAAACCAGTGACAATTAATTTAACGAATTTATTTCTTTTTAAAAACTTTGTATTCTTACTCTTAGGTGTTATTTTTTAAATTACGCACGTATTAACTTCATCAAAATAATATATAGAAAATATTTGTATCGACTTTTTAGTATCATTTTTTTCTAGGTTTGGAAGTTTCACCATTGAACACGCTTGCATTTAATCGTCGTGCATGTCTAACTTGTCTATTCTGAAGAGAGAACGGCACGACACATGGGAAACTGGATCACTTCATCTGGCAATCCATCTGGATTTAGTTTCGGCACCAGGCATCGCGAGTCTGACATTCACTCAATGATCGGAACCACGCCGCGCACGCCCGTTTGTCTTGTTACCGCAGATTCGACGCGCACTTGATTCGCCTCCCCTTCGCGAATTAGCCGATATTTCGAACGCTGTCCGACACTGTTGTTTCAGGCCACAAGCTCATTATCCGCGTTTTCGATTTGATAGACGAGCGCGCGCGTACCATGTTTGTTTACATTTCACGGTACATAAGCTGCGGATTTGTCGGAGATATGATTTATTTGACAATTATGCGCGCATGTTAAAAAAAAAATACAAAAAATAATTTCAATATTTAATAATAATAATTATTAAGAGTATTTTCAGACTATATCAGTCACATTTTACACCGAGGGGAGTTCCGAAACGTTCTGTCAATTGACACGGTAACGCGAAGTGCTGTGTGTCGAACATTTCTGGCTCCTCGTTAGCTGCACGTACCCGCGAATGCGACGTGTGATCTCGCGCCGCTTCGACGCGCGCGCGCGTGCATATGTGAGAAATTCGCGGGCATTATATTCGACCGATGTGCCGCGTATAAATTTCGCGGTAGTCGACGCCAATATGAATATTTCGGAAATCGGTACACGCGCGCTCCGAAATCCGCGCGGAAATCCCAGCGGAATGCGGAAACTTCTCCAATTTTCTCGCTGACATGGCAAATCTTTTCTGGAACGCGATATTAAGTTGGTCGCGAAATAACGAACGCGACTTTTGCGCGAGCGTTTTTTTTTTTTTCAGCTTTGCTACGTGCTAATGTAAACTCGGCGAACATACAGAATGATGAACAATATAAACTATTACTAGGTTGTCTGTTAATAACACTTTCAACTTCTCTGGTTTGCTCGCTGTCAGATACATTCTTTGACTAATAATCTGATAATTTTGTAACGTGATCCAAAGTTGAATGCGTATGTGTTCCCTCCATACGTTAACGTTACGGACATCTCGCAATTGTACGCAAATGTCTGTTGTGTTTACATTTCCCCTGAGCTTGTTATAAAATTTATTATAAATTTATGTATTTTATTATAAAATCTCTGTGTAACAAGAGACTTTCGTAATTATTACGTTTATTTAAAGGAAAATAGTTAATATCGCAAAATATAATTATCGTGTTTTAAACGCTCGCGTTTTTCATAAAAATGTTTTCATTCAAAATGTATATTTTGCGAATTACAAACTTATGTGTAATAAATCATAAACAAAGTACGTCCAATTAGCACGAATATTAACATTCTGAATTTTTCAAAAAACAAAGACGCATACACCCTGCAAATATTTTCTTTTTGTTTGGCAAAACAATTAGTGTTTTTTAAATTAATATTTACAACACTTTATTTACGAGAGTTTGACAAAAAGAAAATTATTTAAAACATTTCTGAAAAAGAAGATGGTTATGCAAACAAGTCAGAGATATAAACTTAAGTGCAAAAGATTTTTGGCGAATGAGAAAAATTGTACGAGTGTTCATCGATTTGTTGATTTAATTACACATTAATTAATTTCTATCTGTTACCATATCTCCGCATTTGATTCACAAAATTGAAACATTTCGTTCTTTTCACGTTTGCAAAAGCAATTTGATGTCTGACAAAAGAAGAACAATACAATTTTTTATTGTTAATGTTTGGTAATTTTTTACTTCTTCCATTATTTAATTGATTTTAATATTTCGATTATTGTATAATATTTTACACGTGTGATTACAAGTATTTGTTTAGGAGACAAACTGGTTGCGATAGAATAATAATCCTGGTGGTATTTACAATTCAAATCAAATTGGCGACAAGCAATTCCAACGAGACACGCTTACAAAATCGAAAAATCCGCACGGCGCGGCGTTTGGTCGCGCAGTTACTCCCGAGAGATCCCGCCGTGGTTTAAGGGACTTTTACTATCTTGACACGACGGCAATAAATGAGAACGCTCGCGTTTATTCGCCTGAAAAACAATGGAGATAAACCCGACAGTGAGAGCGTCTCTCCATCGTCGGTGCGACGATCGTACATACGTGTGCGCGTGTAAAAACGAGCGCGTGTGCGAAAACGCACACACGCGTCGCGAGTGGAAAACATTGAAAAAGCCGCAACAAATATTTTCGCCACAAAACGCGCCGGCAGTCCGCGACATTTTCCGGTACACGTTGCACGGTAAATTTCACCGGGAAATTTACCGGATGCCCGGCGACGTCGCTTCGAGCGGGTTTCATCTCGCACGAGAAAATATCAGTCGTTAACATTGGCCGACATATTAGTGCCCGGCGATATTTTCCGAGCGATAAGAAGTAAAAAATATTATTTCTCGAATATCCAATTTACGATCGGGATATTTCGAGTAGTAGCGGCCGTAATAAATGCCCGATATATCGGAGGTGTTACGTCTAGGACGAGCGTAGGTACCTTTACCGTAATACGTATATACACCACGTCGTTGAAGCTGCAGGAGTTTTGTGAAATGGCACAGAGTGTTAAATACATGATACGTATTTGATATATCTACATACTTATATCCATGACGCGGTGCAACATGAATTTCTCATGTGTAAATCTCGCAAGTTGAAACAAATCGCGCGCGTTAACGAGCAAACCATTATCTTATCTGTGACTCGGTATTTTCAATACAAAGTCTTGAACGGAGAAATTATGTAGTCATTTAAAATTAATCTTGAGTCGGTGAATTTCGTGCGATTCGCATGTAAAACCGCCGAGGGCTCTTCGGGGTAAATGCTTGCCTGTAAAGTGCGCGTTCCGCCCGGTAATTTCTGCTCCTGGGTGCGGGAGCGCGCGCTTATACTTGCCGTTTAGCTCAGCTAGGCTTCGACCCGCGCGCCGGGAATACAATAGGCTTCACGAATAATTACGAGATTGCGAGAATTATTGCTCAAGAGATTCTCCCCTTACCCGTTCTTCGACATTACATCATTCCGGCACCCTGAGAGCTATTAAAACTCGACGTCACAATGGGCCATTCATTCGGCCACCACTCGAGCTTGTAAATCCGCACGTGCATGTATTTGCACACAGTATTTCGATAAAAATTACATTAAATTAATTAAAATTATATTAAATTAATTATATTAAATTAATTAAAATTATATAAAATGTTTCTCTCTCTTCGTGTGTTTACATCAAACTTAAAAAGAAAACTCTGTTTTCCTTCCCGAAAGACAAACACTGTTAATTTCATATCTTACTCTTGACTCCCATAATAATTCCGTGTACGGAGGGAAGATTTGATATGAGAAATAACAGTGTTGATTTACAGAGATGAGAATCCACACAGGATCATCACCCTTTTGATAATAAATATGTCATCGTTCCGTTAAATTCATTTTCTATCACCGTGTAACGATCGTTTTATGTATACACATCGTGCACGTACGTACTCTTAGTCTCTCAAGTACGCCTGGGGGACAATTCGTCGGCTCTGCGCTAGCTGGGAAAGATAAGACACCGCCAGAAAACCGGGAAGGAGATGAAATTCTAGTTCGCGGAAAGCGATAGTCGGTCTCCGACATGTCGTGGGACGCGCAATAAAGCGCAATTGCACATAAAGCAAGGTTTCGCACCTGCCGTGTTGTTATTCGCGGAAGGAATGCCCGATAGGCGCGATATTAAACGTTACCGAGACCGTCTTTCGAAATGCGAACCGAGATTGCAATTTCGCGATCGGATACGGGAGCATGCAAATAACATTGCAACAGGTGTAATTGACAGAGCTACTTCGGCGCGCGCGATTTCGTTGCTCGTATACAAGTTATATAACGGGAGAAACAATACATGTTCCTTGACATGTGACGCGTAAGACCGTCTTTCATTAGCTCGTAAGTACTAAATGCCGAGGTAAGCTAATGATCAATAAACATTCACAAGACAATAAGTAGAACTTGACTAACTTTGTGCATATAAACATCAAACAATGTGTTTATTAGTGTTTTGGATTTTCTAATATATACACACAGATTGTTCCTGTCAAAAGTTGCGTTTTAAAATTTGAACATCAATTTTGAGAAAATTAAATCGATCAAATATGAGAAAATTAATTTCTGATGTAATCGAAGCGAACAAACATATGTGACGCAAATATGAAATCTACAAAACATAATGGATCATACAAAAAAATGATTGATCTCATTCAATAACAACAATATACACGATTCCATTTATTTAATAAAAATTCTGTGCCATGTGTATGAACATATTTGAAATGCGTTTGTATATGCGAGACCGTCTATTTCATTTCCCGGTTTCAAATCGGTTCCGCGCAACGTCCGTTCTATATAAACGAGATTACGATGTTTCCTCGCGCAACACACAACTCCCTGCGCTAATCTATACACTCAGAGATATCCTCTAATATATGCATCCTCTGTACGGAGATGGTGCTTGGCGCATCAAGAGCAATGTCTGGAACGAAGCGGCGTCGATAGACTAAGCACGGTCGATTGCGGAAATGCACATACGTTATGCACGGACGTTATGTACCAGGCGCGCGTATATATACGGGTTTAATATATGATACATCTCTATCGAGGGTCAGGGCGGGTGTGCTCGTTTGCGAAGGCGCACCGCTAACAAGCGACGTCGCCGGGCATTGCCGCCTGATGAGGCAAACGATTGACCCGCGCAACGCCCGACTGCAACGCGACGCGCTGCAATGCTGCAGGTGTGTAACCGAGGCGCCCCAATCTGCTGCAGCTGCAAAGCACGAAGCGCCTTCAAAGGGACAACGAGGTCGCGCTAAACGGCGCGGATCGATTCGTACCCAGGCGGAATTTCAATTTCGGCCAGCGAGAAAATAGCGCGCGGCCGACGACTCTAAGAAAAATCGGAGACTCACCAACGCGACAGGCACGCCTTCGAGAACGGCGACGCGTGTAGTGTGTATGTCGTTAGTAATACTACTATATTAAGTAGCGTTTTGAGCAGGAATAAGATTTGTCTATGCAAACATCATAATATCGCATATCGATATATATATCGCATATCGATATATATA
>QVOA01002806.1:0-14711 GCA_014825685.1 Pseudomyrmex cubaensis
CAAGTTAACCGAAGATTTAACTGCAATCAAAGTTAATCGCAGTTTACCGGAACTCTGAATTGAACCACGTTGGAGAAAACGGGCATAAATTCTACATCTGGTTGATCTGGTCCACGTACGACGCGGTAGTCAATCAATGTCGCTCTTCTAGATACATTCCAGAAAAGCGAGACGTCGATTGGCCAACTCGTTGCCGCGTCTCGCGTGCAAAAGTCACTTGCTACAATTTTGTGTGCGCGCTTTTCACTTGTACAATATTTAGTGTATGTACGTATTTTGAAAATCTAATAAATTATGTTACACGTGAATTTGATAAATTTTTGGCCAGCAATAATAGCGTGACACCAATTTTGCTGAACGCGCGCGGACTTTTCCGTCGCTCACTTCACACAAGTGCCAACATCTTTAGAAACAAAGAAAGAACTAAACTCGTTACTTGTAATTGTGAAAACATGTAAGCTATTGAAGTTACGTCGTGTCGTATTGTGAACAGTTTGAAAGAACATCTGTTCCGACACAATTCCTTACTCGTTTTCTAATATTTGACATCTGTGTTCGATTATTGTGAATGAAATACCGAATATGTCGATGAGAAATATCGTCGTCAGTGAATGAAAAGTCTTGTACAATTCCGTACGAACTGCGACCATGTGCACACTCGATTAGCTAAAAAGTAATGCGCAAAAGGATTTTATTCTTATGTAAAGCACAATTCTAGTCGAGAAATATTATATCAACAGTGCAATATCATACACAAAAGTTCTGATGATATGACAGGTTTTCTAACCTCAGAAGACAATATTTCAGCTGCTTCGTAACTCGACCCACGAGGCAGAGCGACGCCGTTTTTCTAGAAGGATCTTTTGCGTCAAATGCGCATAATTGTGTTGAGATTTAAAGTGGAGTTGGTTTACTAAAATCGGTTTAACGTTCGTATAATTTTGTTATTAATATAAATACATACAAATGTTTATATCATATAGATTGTGCTTTTTTTTTTTTTTTAAATATATTTAGACACAGACATATATATATGTGTGTATGTGTACTCCATTATTATAAATAAAAGATTTTTGTATATACGTTGAATAACTTTTCATCTTCAATGAACAATTCTGTTTATTTAATTTTTTACTTCTGTTATTATTTTGTTTCTCTTCTGATTGCATTAGACTCTTTAAAAAATGTTACTATTCTAGGTCGATGTATTATAATTGTTATGTAATTGTTATTAAGTTCTATACAGATGATAGAGTTGATAGAACTTTGAGTATAGTGCGAGTTTTATGTCAGTTGCACAAAAAATGCACATTATAAAAGTAGACAACTTATATGTACACACAGAATAAGAACAGATCAATATGGATGACGATAAAGAGCAAATGAGGCAAAAATTGTCTGGCATACAACAATGTGAAGACATGCAGTTAGACTTCATAAATCTTCCGGATGACTGTTTGGAAATCGTTCTTTCTTATCTCTCTTACGATGAGATTTCCAGAAATAGAATCGTGAGACAATTGATCGGTGTTCTCTTTGTTTTCTTTATATCGAGCTGATAATATGAATTACTTTGTTGTTCTTTTTTCTTTTTACACAGGTTTGTCGACAGTTTGATCGAATCTGCAAGAAACTATTGAATCGCGGTTTTAATCTCATGGAAAAGTATCATGCGCAATGTCTTCGTTCTGTCAAAAGTAAATTACCAAGGAGGGAATCAGAACGAAGAA
The DNA here is from genome assembly GCA_014825685.1 of Pseudomyrmex cubaensis. NCBI lineage: Eukaryota > Metazoa > Arthropoda > Insecta > Hymenoptera > Formicidae > Pseudomyrmex > Pseudomyrmex cubaensis. Next base: position 1,731 of record QVOA01002806.1, read on the forward strand.
GTCATCCGCTTGCTCGTCACTGTGATATATTGACAGCAATCGAAACAAGGATTTCTATGTTATCCATGACATTTATTAAATATGTAGATTTGAATGTTTGTTGTTTTATTCCAGGAAAGGTTTGTACATATATTTTTATGTATAAACTATAATATTTTGTTATGCTTTTGTTATGTGTATGTGTGTGTATGTGACTATTTGTGAAAAAAGTTATATTTTGAAAACAATTGTTTTTTTTTTTTTTTTTTTCAGAAATTATGTGTATATATAATTGTGTGTATATGTGTATGTGCACAAAGTAGTTATCATTATAAATACATTGATATTATATTCATAGATATTGTGTCTATACATTAGGTGATTGATGAAATCTTTCGTGTTCTTCGATTAATTCAAGAGACAAAGACACCTCCACGAGCACATGAAATTCTTCAAGAACTAAGAGATATAAGCAGCATGGCTATGGAGCACTTTGATGAGAAAATTCTTCCAGATTTAAAGCACAATATTTGCACATCCATGGTTGGCACTGTGAATCCATATGATCTACCTGGCGGTGTTATGATCTCCCACAACAGAAACATAAATAACTCTGTACTGCCACTCTGCAACAATCACAGTCTGTCTTGCACGGAGAAACTCAACAAGACTTTTAAGAAGATTAACATAAGGACAAAAAAGAATAAGACGAGTGTTGTGCGTATGAAATGGCAAATAAACAGAATGAGACTGACAATACAGAAGCAAACTGGTCTCATTCGCAAGCAAAGTTTGAGATTGAATTTTCATAGGAAAAAGATACAGGATCAGGAAGCGCAGTTGGCCGAGATGCGGAAACATCTTGAGGAGTGGGAACAGAAGATGTTTGATTTAACTACCGAGTTGAGTCGAGCGCGAGAAGAAACTCATCCTGACACATTAGAAACTATAAAGCGAAAACACATAGACATCATCAATCCTGACACCGAAACGCTTCATCAAGCAAACGAGTTGCAAACCAAAAAGCGCAAACTTATAGTGGAGAGAAAGTCATCGAACGACGCGCAAGAATTGAAATTCAAAAAATTCATGACAGGTTTGCTCGAGAAAAGCGCGTTAGACAATTGCCATCCGGATTCATCTTGCTCGCACTAACGAGGAAAGTTATTGTCTGCAACGCGTTGAAAAACTGACGCCGAAATAGCATCCCTGAGTTGTGCGTGCTCACACTACTAATTCACACTTTGCATCAACTATATATTAATCTCTAGTACGAAGATATGCAGAATCATATTTGCCCGCTGACTTTACGTGGGTGGATTATTTATATTCTTTATATAACATATGTATCTACATTAAACATACATATTACAGGCATACTTCGCACTTACGACTCGGCTATATAACGTCAGGGAGTAATGGTTATGATTTTTATATATGATTATGATTCTTGCGACAGTTTTACTTATTTTCGGTTTTTTCATGAAAAGTTGTTTTGTTGTTGCGTTTATCAGAGAAACAGATAGTTGACGTTGCAAGAATCGCACACCGTTACATAAATAAATATAGCTGCAAAAGATAGTCAAATCTTATATGGAGTAAAGATAAACTTTTAATTATGTCATTTTGCTTCGGAGTTCACGGTTTTTTTTTTACCATTGTGATTAGCGAATTTCTTTAATAAATCGGTTTTCTTTATATAATTAAGGTCTTTTTTATTTCAATCATAATTCAAACGGTTTTCAAATGTCAACACGGTGTTACGAATTACGGCACCTCACCGAAGCTAGAGATGACGTAATTGCGAGAGATATGCCTGTATATACATTTTTCAAATATATTACAATATAAAAAATAGCAATGAAATGTCTCTTATTTATAAATAAAGTCGATTTCGTTAAAGTCGTTTTTCTTACAATTGGTGTTTTGTGAACGATCAATGTACAGATGAGAATGTTCGCACACACAATTGCTTACATATTAATATATATCAATATTTATACCTTTTTCATGAGATTTCTTAGCAACATAGTTTATATGTAAACATTCAAGAGATAAATGCTTAAAATCGAAATTTCATTGTGCAATTAGTGAAATAACTAAAAAAATGAAAAAGGACAATAAAATACATGTGAAATGGAATACTCGAACTTTAAGTACATTTATATGTGTAAACAAATTTTTTATATATTCATTTTTTCCACAGCAAAATTGATAGAAAATCATTAAATCTCTTTATAAATGTTTGTTTTTCTTTTACATGCGTTTAAATGCAGTTTTAGTTCCTTTTTTAATTGTAAAGAGAGAATTATATTTAATATCTCTGAAGAAAATATACACATGTTTCTGATATGTGAATATTATTTCTAAAAATTATATTAATTTGCGTGAAACACAAGAAAGTAGACTTTGCTTTATTGCGATTAAATTAAAACGGATCCAAGTAATTTTACATTTTCCGGTAGATAATTATTGAGAAAATATCCGTCAAACAAAGTTGCTTCACAAATACTTGGTTGATTTTGCGTCAGCATCTATTTTGTACGAAGATTCTGTTTCGTCTTCTATTTCTTCAGTGTTTTGTTCCTGAAAAAATAAATAGTAGAATGGGGGATGTTTTTCCCACACAAGTTTTATTAGTACATAGTGACGCTATAAAGAACCTCATCTTTCCCTATGTTTGCTGTATCAGCTACGTATATCGTTTGAATATCTTCATTTTTTATACAAATTTCCTGAGCCGTAGTTTGTGTTGGTTCAATGGACGGCAAATCTAATATTTTTTCACAAACAGTTACGTACGCACTTTGCGTATAACTTTGTTGATGATCACGAATTTTTTTTCTTATATTGTGCTTCTCCACGTTTGGTAAAACAAAATTGTAAATCATATTCGTCACCACGTCTTCTTCCGCTAATTTATTTGCACTGAAAAAATATCGTCGTCTTTTATGTATGTTGTTTCCAGACTATAAAATGTACGTGTATGCATAATGTCAACAATCTTACTTTTCTACAGCACACTGCGATGTGGCATCCACTTTATCATTAAGGTCCGAAACGTGTTCTTCAGCTGCCTTGTTAGATATCCAATCAATGCCTTCTTTTATGATGTCCTCCAAATATGCTTCCACCGTGTCCTGATTGACTTTCACGACTTGCTTGAACATCTCATCGAATTCCCGTCGTCGATTGCGTTCCAATTGCCGTCTACCAGCTTCGGCGGCTTCTCGCCTATTTCTTTCTCTTTCGGCAAGTAAAGCAAACGCGTGTGCTCTACGTTCATCTTCTAATCTCACCAGTTCCTGAAGATGTGAAGAAGATAATCGAGCAAGTTTTACTAAAAAATTAAAAAACAAAATCTTACTTTGCTGAGAAAATCCAATATTTCACAGACTGTCTTTCCTTCCAAAGAATTAAGAATCTCGCATAAACGTTCTTCCCGCATTGACTGATCGTCCGTTTGTGTTCGCTGCGAGTCGATCACATGTGCAACTTCCTCGTCGCAACGCTCTTTTTCACTCTGCTGGTCGAGTTCTTGAGCCGATTGTAATTCTTCGATCAGCTCCTTGCATCTATCGCGTCCTTCGTGCATCTAAAATTTTGAATTTTAGATCAACGTTGCATCGCGATTACACGATGAACGATGATACACTTTACCAGACATTGTATCGCTCTGCCTCTGACGAGCTTTTGAATAAATGTAGCAGACTCTTCCCACTCTTTCTGCTTGCTATCCCACACGTCCGATCTGCTTGGTGTGACAGGCAAAGGCGGCGGTTTGATTTTCCTCTTTATCAATGTTGGCATCACATCCACAGGCTTAACGTTCATTCGGATAGCTTTCAAATCGGAATGCAGTTGTTTCAACTTTTCTTCCGTCCATCTGGTTTCTCGTATGCAGATGTCTATCGATTTAGGTCTCTGTTTAATCGCCTTCGACTCCTCGATATTCGGTAACCAGCTCAAGAGAGTGTCCCTCTTTTCTTCTTTTTGAATAATTGAAAAATAAATTAAATTGTGCGACGTGATTATTGCACAAGATTACGACAAATCGCTCATCTCACACTTACGCTTGATGAGACCTTCTCTCATAGACAGCTTCTGCAATGTTTCGTGTTGCCTCTGAGGATGTTCGCCGAAACGCATTTGCGGCGCGTACAATTCGGACTTGGGATCGATGTGTTGATCAATTATGTCCGGTTTGCGGGGATGTCTGTCGCGATACTTTTTGTACAATTTCCGCAGATCTCGTTTAAGATTCTGCCGGATATTCTTAACTTTGTCATCTCTGTGCTTCCCCAGTTTCTCCTGGAGTCGATTGAAGCGGCCCCGCACCTTCTTCTCGTGCTCCGACTCACGACTTTGCAGGAGGCTTCTCATCAGGTTCAGTCGCAAGTCCATTGTGAATTGGATCTCCTACAATTGCTGCGTGTAATTAGAAATATCAAATCTCTGATCGAAAAAATAGTCTTCAGAAAACGCTCACCGACTCTCGGAACGCCCATTCTTCTATTTCCAAAGCTGTTATTATCGAACTCCGCAGCTTTATGTTGGCCGGCGTGTTCATCGGCGGGAGAACCGCTTCCCAGGCTCTTCTTATTTGCATTCGGTTAATAACGTCTATCTCATGAACACCCGCGGGTAGTCCGTGCTCCCAAGTTAAGTGAGCCAGTGTCAGTATTTCGGGATTGTGACCTTTGAGGAGATGATGAACTTTTGTAAATTTTTTTTCTTACTTCATTAAACGTTTTTAGTTCTTTTTTTCAAGTTTTTGTTAATTAATTATATGCGCTATACAATTGTCACCTGGAACAACTTTGTACGGCGGCTCCCAAGGATCCGTTTGCGCTTCGCTTTCTCTGTAATCTGTCTGCGTCTGCACATTTTTATGCGGTTCCAATTTAGGCGAAGCTGTGCAACATTGTCCTCGCGAAACTTCGTTCGGAGTCTTGTAATTCCAATAGCGCGGAACATCAGCAATTCGTATCTTCGGCATTGTGAACGGCACGAACGGTCTTCGAAAATGCTTGCACACATCTTCGTTCGTAATTCCGATCGTTTTACATTGTACAGCCATTTTTCTGAGAATTCAGAAGTTTGAAATAAATATTGATATATGTTTCAATTGTGTGTAATATAAAACGACTTGCACAGAATTAAGATTCAAAGAACCACTACACTGCACAATTTGTATTTTTGACAACACTGGTCCGTATAATTGCGAGACTCGTCCGGAAATTCAGGAGGTTCGTGCGTCTTCTGGAATAAAATATCAGTATTATAAAACTTCAATGTTTTAAAAAGATTAATTAATAATGTACGAAGAAAATAACTTACGCAAGTAAACTGATTTTCTGATCGTTTAACGATCGTCAAACGAACGTCACTGCACACGCACGATGATTCGCTAACGCATCATCAAAAATTTGTTAATTTTCGATCGATCATCATCTTCTCTCACATGTGACACGCGCGTCTTACAATGTTTCACATTTCTTCCCGCCGTAACTTGCATTTTATTTAGTCGCAAGGTATTGAAAAATTCACGTTTATTTTATCGTTCACGCAAATCATATAAGAATCAAATAACTCGTTTTCCATTATATTGATCAAACAACGTTACACATACACACACACACATAACTGACATGACAGATATGTGTAACAAATTAAAGCTTTGATATAAAAGAAAATTTGTACGGGGTGTGAAAGAGAGACCAAGTAAAAACATGAAACAAATTGATCGATAACTTATATTTTACATGTTTTGTAAATATTTAGTATTATACACACACACACACTTAACAGTGATTAAATGGTATTACATGGTATTTCGCGTAAACTTATTAATCTTAAAGACATTGTTTTATACACATAAACTTTATACGTTTTAATAATTTCTTCTATTGTAAAAAATTATAGAGAAAACTTATATACAAAAAAAATATAGAAAGTAGCACCAGAAATTGATTTAGCATAGTCGTATACGTTGTCTCTCTGCAGTTGCTTACAATAATTAACTTACGTTGATATCAAATTTTACGTCAACTTACATAAACTTTGATTCTCAATACATGTTTTATGATTTAGAGAGACAGACAGTTTTTATTATACATTAAAATCATTAATAAAACACATAGACTTCTATCGTTTAATCATACCGCCAAATTTCACGCAATCATACAAAGTATAACAACAAATTCTGGAATATAACTTGTACGTATCGTTGTAGAACGTCGTTAAAATCAATTTGGCACACAATTCGGTTTTTACTAGTAACTAATACTGAATACTTATATGATCAACAAGTGAATAACAGATACCTATATGATTATAGCATAATGCTTTAATATGTGCTTCTGTTTAAAAAGAAAACAATACAATAAAATTAATTTGTAACAGAACAACGCGCGCACACGGTATGTAAATTATATGTACAGATACATATTTGTATGCTTCCATGTGTTTTTTGTGAGAGAGAAGATATATATATATGAATATAATTAAATTATGTATACATATATATATATATATATAATATATTGTATAACAATCGATTACGTTTACGTTTGTTATTGTATACTTTTATAAACAGTGCATAAAGCTAATGTTCTCGATAATATATTTCTCTCTTTGACCCATCAAATATTAACGACTATTAAAGCGTTACAATGCGAGAGAAGTTTCTCGATAAAATCAATGTAAGCTTCATTAAGAGAGATTCTCCTCCTTTGATTCTTTTGATTTACGCAATGGTTTGAAATAACCGTTTCCGTAAGAGCCGAGATGTTGGGGCCAACTCTGTTGTGACGAAATGTTTCGGCAAGTTTGATTGGGTAACATGTCCTCCGGACACACGCATTCCAATTTCATTCTGTATATTGTCATCTGGCCAAACGTAATTTTGACATTTTCCCTATCTTTCGACTCCTGATACAATCTGTAATTGACGCCTCGCGCAGACAAGCACTCGGCGATAATGTCGTCGTCGGTTTTGTACGGAAACTTATTCTCGGACAATGCCTTTTTCTTGTGAATGCACTCCAGATCCGCTTGAGACAAAATCAGAGACACCTCGGACGGCGGTAGCCAAAATGTAGAAAATACCAAATCTATTGAATTTCTTCCCTTAGATTCAGCGATAGACGGTAGCAAGATACCAGTTGGCGGTTGTCTCTGAATACCGTTGACATCGCTCGATCGTTTGCTGCTAATTTCAGATTTTCGTTTCGTTCTTCGCCTTTCTCGTATTCTGTGATCTTTATCCGCTATCGATGACAATATCAGCGACTGCTTCCTGTTGAGTCTGTTCTTATTTTGATTTTTCAACGATTCCCGTTTGAATACTTTTTCTATACTAGCATCATCGTTCGCGTCCTCCGCGGCAATGTTGGGGAAATTAGGCTTGTAAGTTTGTCTTCGTTGTGCAACATTTGTAAGTCTGTCGGTAGTAGACGTTACATCTTGATTACCGTTACTTATTTGGTTGTTTGTAACATTTGACTCTTCGGCAAGTGAGTTTTCTAACATTTCAAAGTTAAACTGCGTACTGTTTACTTCGACCGATTCCTTTGTGGTTGCGTTTTGTATCGCGTTAATTTCTTCTATATTTGAATTATTGCTCGACATAGTCGATAAAAGCTCTTCTTGAAGATTTGGAGTTGACGCTGTTGATACGTTCGTCATATCAGTTTCGTCCATTGTGCTATTCACTGTGCCGTTAATATCTTCCATTCCTCTCATTTTTTCTACATTAATATCGTCGTTACTTAATCGCGAATTATGTTGTGTCCAATTAGAAAGTGTAGTTAATTGGATACTAATTTTTTCGGTAACGTGTTCGTGACGAGAAATATTTGTCGGGTACGAATCTTCAGTTCCGCCAACACTCCTCTGCTCTCGCACCTCGGCCTGCGAGTAATCTAAGTTCTGTTCACTGTCTTCGTTGTTGGCGTCATAGATACCGTCGTAATCTTTATCTGACTGTAGAGATGTATCTCCTAACCATTTATTGCTATCGTACTTCCAAGCTCGATCTACGTTTACATTATCGTCTTCATCCTGGCCGACAACAGGATTGTGTTTTTTATGAGTCTTAAATTCATCCACATTTTCGTACACCGTGTCAGGATCGTATTTACCAATTTCCGCAAGTAAATTGTTATTTTTATGCTTGAAGATGCCTTCATCTTTCTGATAATTTTTGTGAACTTTCGGAGATCTTTCGGAGACGAGAGGCTGATCTCCGTAAGCCGTATCCGTGAGCCGAGAATGAGCGTCTAAATATTTATCCGCTTCTTTTCGCGGATCAATAGAATTGTTGAATTCCACCGACTTCCATTCTTCCGAGAAATACAACGACGTTCCAGGTGGGCCAACGTGTTGGCTGAGTGCCAGAAGTTTTGTAGCAAGCGTCGAATTGAATCTCAATCGGCAGAGATCAGTGCGCCACGACACGAGACTTTGATCTTTCATGAACTGATATTGTTCTTTGACTCCCTCGTAGTTCAAACAGTCGGCGGACCAATGCAGAAACCAGTCGTTACCAAACCCATCAACGGTGATCGACAATCCAGACATTTGTCCGCTCAAACTATCCACTATCTCTTTCTCGAGCAAAGGTTGTCCATTACGACCGTCTATGATTGTAGCTACGGTATAGTAATACGTGAGAAAGTCAACACCTATCTGATGCTTAACCATGAAATCCGGTATTTCGTCATCATTGTAATAACCGGGAATGGGAATGCTGATTACTTCAGAATTGGGAACGGTATAATTCCAGATAGGTTCGAACGTCGATCCGTTGTACGCTATAATTGTAGAATTGAACATAGCCGCGACAATGTCCTCTATTCCATCTGAAGTAATATCGATCAAAATTGGCGGCACTAATACACCCTTTCCCGTATTGTGATGGATCTTTCGTAATTGCTGTAACAAAACCAACAAGATGAAACGATTTGTCTTTCACACAAATATTCAATGCAAATCTTACACTGTTACACATGATTACGTACCACATCACCATAAAATAAGTTAGCCTGGGACATTATATACAATCCTCCGCCCCCTTGCTGACTGCTCGTAGCTAGAACAAATATGTTTGATTCATCAGGATGCGCCATAATTTGCGGTGCTATGAACAGCTGTTCCGTATCTGGCAAATTGATATTGCGTATAATTTTTCCACTTCTTCCTGAGACTATGAGCACATTGCTTGCTTGGACACCATACCACGATTGCGTAGTATGTGACGCTATTACATCAGCAATACCGTCTCCATCTATATCGGCTATGAATCTCGCATCATAAACATCCAGAATTCTTTGCTGCTCTGTAGGTGTATCTTGAAGTGGAATTTCCCAAATGTTGGAACCATCATGGCCATTAATAGCCTGTAATATTCCACCTCGTCCAGATATGACACAATCTTTGATGTTATCAACTGTTATTTCTACACTACAGTCAACAGAAAATATAGCATGGGCAGTCCAGTGTGTCCAAATAGGTTCACCTGTTTTACCATTCAGTGCTAACACACCACCTAGACATGGCGTTTGTTTCTCGAAATATCGAGTACAGATATATTCTGGAGCATCAATTGTATCCAGACCTAAAAGAATTGACATTAATAATCATTTATTGTTTCAATCATTTGAATCATTAATTTGACCATAAAATAACATTAAATATTCACCATAGAAATAAGCATCATATAATTGCTAAATCAAAATCTGTAAAAGAAACAAACAAATAAAAATAGCAAGTAACAATCACAATGCAAACTTAATAAATAAAAAAGCAAAATATTAAACTAAAACAAAAAAGAATAAAATATAAAAACAATAATATACATATATTTAAACAAGATAAACATGCTGATGAATTATACCTAAATCCCACAGTGTACTAAAACCCACAATGATATCTTCAATTCCATCCAAGTTGACATCATTGCTTCTAAGAGGTGCTTCTGAAGTTAATTTCGGCAATGATCTGGTCCACAAAACTTTTGACGAAAGCGAAGTACATGGGATAACTTGCGACGTATTAACAGAGTCTTTTAACTCGTGTGACAGCCAATTTTTTAATATAGTTAATGGCATTGGGAATATGTTCACAGTAAATATACAAAGTATAATTAAACCTAATATTACAATCAATGCTATCATCCCATAACACAGTGGCACAAAAAGGGCTTTGTATGGGACTCTATGAGTCTGAAAGTTACAAGACTTTTTGTATTTTCTGCGAGGTGCCATAAGGGGCCGCTTGACCCCGCCATCATCGTCCAATTTCAATCCACCGTTTCTTCCATCTCTAATGAACACTTCGTCGTCAATATCGGTGAGATCGTCATCGTCCGCGATGTTGTCTCTCACTGCCAATTTTGGTAAAGTCGGATATACCGCTGACATGTTGCTATTATCTAAAACAGTGTAACAGCTGTATAATTAAAGAAACCAAAAACTTTTTGAACGATTACAAAGTAAACAAACGAAAACACAAAGATCAAATAATTGCCAAAAATGTCGAGTAGATTTTTATTTATGTATAACAAAGTTACGTTTGTGCGAATAGAAACTTTCCTAATTTAAGAAAACAAAAATGTAAATCTTCTAGACATAAACTTTCACGGTTACTTACGCACTTACTACTAAATATTTTCGAAGAAATCTCCTATTAAAACACCTGTCAATTAAAGCTCCCGAATACTCGTAGCAGCCATATTGAAACTAACGTCAAAAGCACGAGAAATCATGGTTTAATCTTTTTATAGCTAGTAAGCTTTTGGAATAATCCACACTAATATGTCCGACTGTTATTCGTGAGAAATTGTATAAACTGTTTTTTTTTAGAGTGATACATATAATATACTAAAAAACAAGGGTTTATCAATCACACGGAAAAATGTGATAATTTAGGGCCGTTGCACACGAAATGGCATAGCTTGTCCATAAGAGACGACGTCAAATGCTCATTGGTCGAGACGATATGTGTGACGACTTTTAGGGGTTGCTCACAATGTAAACAGTTCATATTTTGTTGAAAAAAAAAAGAAGATATTTGTAGCGGACGAAAACTCGTCTTATTTACACATTTCTCCTTTCAGAAAGCTGCAACATTTTTATACAGCGCATTGCGTTTGTTGCTTGTCATTGGCATATACTTTCATATGTCAAATAAATTTACAGGAAAAGGCCACTCACAGAAAATAAGCACAAAGCGCTGAGTTCTCTGCTGAACGCAGCAGAAGTTTTTCACGGAAGTCTATCCCCACTTTGACCGCTTTTCTTCCCCTGCGCAGTAGAATTTTCTTTTCAATTTGAACCACGTGGATAAAAGAATGAAGAAGAGTTCCGTTATTGCATCAAACTCACCAGACCAAAGAAAGAAGTAGAGATGAAGAGATCTAATATAACATCTATTACCGAAGGAAAGAAAATCAAAACATCAAACATTCTAGAAGAATGTAAGTGTTATTACCTTTTTGTTTATACACAATAAATAGCAAATGATTTATTTAACAATTATTTTAATTATATTTTGTTTATAGTTGACTCAGCAGATCATGAATGGGTTTGGGACAAAAAAAGTTTTATTGATATACCTTATTGTCTTTTAAGTAGGGTTTCATTAACTATGATAAGAGGTAACAAACCACTTGAAAAAGGAAGACATCATTTTTGGGAGATTCAGATAATGTCAAGACCTGGCTCCAAATTTGTTGTAAGTTACTGCTTTTTGTTGGATTCATTTAAAAAGTGCTTTACACAGAGAATTTGATACAGAGGTTTGATGTTTAATAAGTTTCTATTCATAGTTTTTTTGTCCCAATAGACAATTGGAGTAGGAACTGCAAAGGCTGTAGAGGCTGCAAAGGCTACAACACACATTTTAGAACCTAACCATTTTTTACTTGGACATGATTGTGAATCATGGGGTTTGTCAAGTACAGGATTTTTATACCATGATAGTAAAAAATATGAATATGGGCAATCTTTTAGGAGTGGGAATAATATAATAAGAATACATCTTAACACTTGGACTGGTACTTTACAATTTTCCCACAATGGAAAACCATTAGGTATGTTGCAATTGATGTAATTTTCAAAAATTATCTTTTTATTTTTCTGATAATTGAATTCTATATTTCAAGTAAAAGATATGTGAAAGATCATTACAACTAAACGTATTATTTCTGTTAAAATTTTCTCAAGTATATACTTAAAATTATTTGAAACATTTTTACTGAATTAATATGAAAATCAAAGAGTATAAGTATAGTCATAAGTATTTGTTCAAATGCTCTTAGAAGTATTTTATTCTTTTTACAGGTATTGCTTTTAGAAACCTGAACAATGTTACACTTTATCCATTAATAAGCACTATAACAATTTCCTACAGAATAAAATTGACTTATAGCATCTCGATGCCAGTGTCTTTACAAAGTGCCTGTTTAGAAGTCTTAACACTTTCGCAAAAGAAGATATTGTGGGAAAAGTTTCCCAATTTGTATCGTCTTTGTCAGTTTGCTAACATGTTGCAGAATTAAATTATGCTTGTAACATGTGCACAGATGTTTGGTGTACCCATATGTAAGACAGACTGCGTTTGTGAGAGGGAAAGTGAGTCAAAACGCAGAAAGAAACAGATGCTTTTACCTGTGACTCTATTTCTGTCTCTCAGCGTCTGGAGTAGAAATCATTATACAACTTCATCGGACATCAATCGACTTCTGTCAAAAAAATTTTAATTAATAATAGCAAATTACTGCAGCTGCACGTGAAATGATATAACGCGATGTAAATCATAGATTTCTATAATGAAAATATATACAAAATTATAGATGTTGACCGGAAGACATTTATAATGCAAATAATGATTGGTCCATTCGCATTACCTAATACCAGAGAGAAGCCTGAGAGCGGCAAGGCCCATAAGAGTTTTTACGATCGCTTTTCGTGGACATGATTCTATTCCGTGCTAGATTTG
>QVOA01002807.1:0-12609 GCA_014825685.1 Pseudomyrmex cubaensis
TTAATTAATAAACTAATATACATACACATCGCACACCAATTACCGTGCTCTGGACTCCATATTGGCCTTTTCTCTCCTTTAATTAACTTTCATAACTAAACTTAAGGACTTCCTCCGATATTTTATTGATATATAATTTTATTTAAAACGGGGATTAATAATTATTTCGATGCTAAAGTATTGATGTGAGAGCAGGATCAATTGTGAAAAGTTCAGTTGCTCGTGTATTTCTACCTTACGAGACAATCTTGCGCCATGTGTGCTGTATTGCGTCAAATACAGTGAGCGAAAACAGCTGCAATGACGCGTCTATTGTTGGTATTTCGTAAGCATCACAAAATGAAAAATCGTCCCTCATACTTCTGTCCTGTCGTATTAAATCTTTGCGTCCTTTGCCCTTGAACGTTGCAGGTATCACCTGGATGACTAAATAGAGAAAGAGATAGAAAGAAAGAAAGAGAGAGATCCTTGGTAAATTCACTCTCTCATATGGATTGTGTGTGGTATTTTTTTATCTTTTGAAATCTTTCTTCCGAGTAACTTCTTTATCACCTCACTAAAACGATTTTGTGGTACGAGAAATTGGAAAATTTACAACTAAACCCAAACTGACAATCGTTATTACGTCACATCTACTAGAGACATCTTGCATTTTCCTGTGGTCGTAAATACGACCGAAAACGGTATTCCCTTATTGCACAAAGGTTGTTTCAGATGTTGAAGCGAATTGGGGGGTCGCTTAACTCTCTTCTCTCTTTCTCTTCCTCCCCAATGCGTGCCATCTTCGATGTAGTAGCGGTCGCCACTGAATTACCCTTACCAAAAGGGTTTAAATGCTCTTTTTTCTGCTCTTCTCTGATAGGGTAATAATCGGAGTAGTAGGACATTTGGTTAGGTATTCTTCCACACGAAATCAGAAAAACTGATACACACATTACTTCTGTGTACACGTAAAAAAAATAAACTGTTAGTTTTCGTTATGTGTTTTCGCGGCGAAGTCATTACGTCTTATCTTTTCTCGCTCGTCTGTCACAGACGACTCTAATCGTAAACGATATCACGATCGATACTTTCTCTCGTTGAGGCTCGTTAGAAACATCTGCCGCGTCTTGACGCCGCGCGTCATCGGTCACGAGAGATCAAGACAATTTTCATCTTTCTTTTTTTTTTTTTTTTGCACTGTTCTCTCTTTGTTACATTCCTTTCTTTACAAAAGCATGTTTATCAGTCGCAGCGTATATAAGCAATTGCTCGCAATAAAAATTCCGTTTCTTAGTTCTGTTGGGTGTGTTCATCGCATCTAGTAGATAAAGTGTTTTTCGAAATTTTTATTGTAATTTTGTTTTTGTTTTTTAATTACACAGATCAAAATTGTGATTGCACGTAAAGAGAGCAGCGGGTAGGTTTAATTCGAAAAAATTTGAATGATTATGTTAGACCGGTCGTATGTCACGTGCAGTACGTCGCGAAGTTTCCGGGGCATCGATCGTCCTCTGCACGCGGTCTTTCGCGAGTCCCGCCGCGCGGTACGTCGCAGGAGAGAGTCCCGTGCGTGTGCGTGAGTGCGCGCGTATGCGTGGCGTACGCGCTCGGGCGCGCGCGCACGCGGGGAACGCACTTACGCACGATCAACGCGCGGATCGTTCGCTCGTTGTGCGTGGCGCGCTTCGTTGCTATGACGACCGCTGCCAGTGCCACGCATTGATCGCAGACTCCGCTTTGCTCGCTCGTTGGTGCGTGGAGTCGAGTGGAGACGCAACGGAGAAAGGAAAGGAGAGGAGAGAGAAAGAGAGAGAATACGCACACACGAATGCGCGCACGCACGCATGCACGCATGCACGCACGCATGTATGCATGCACGCACGCAGGCACGCACGCACGCACGCACGCGAAGAGGTGGTAGGTATCGGGGATAATGCGCGTACGAAGCGGACACGCCGGGCTTCGCTGCACGGCTTTCTTTCGTGTTTTATAACGACGATTTAGAACGTCCGTTTATGCCATAAATTCATCAGTTATTTTCGTTTTAAATGTCGCGAACGGGTGAGCAATTAATAAATTATACAAGTGATTAATATTCAGCTTCTCGTTCCGCGCTCCGAAGATCAGTTGCTTTATTTATTAAACCCAAGATTCTATTTTCACTTCCTGCTCACACGCTAAATCTGTGTCGGGTCGGATAAAAAGCGCGCTTATATAAAAACAAATCGCTGAATCTCTCTTCAAATGCATAAAAAGAAAATAAAATGTTACATAATTAAATAAATAAAAATTGAATTGCGGCCACACACACACCTGTGTTTTCTATATCTTGTGTGTTCTCTTTTTAATACATTACAAAAAATACTTTCCCTGACATTTGTGTCACGCATTTCCGGAAACGCAACGAGAGGTCTACCAAGTCCCACCTATGGTCCGCACGAAGATACACAACAGAGTTTGAGGTAATAAAATCGCGTCGCGCCGCACACGGTGTCGGTCAGGCAGTAGCGGCAATGGATGAACGAAAGGGTTAGCTTCGAGATTAAAAGGAAGTCACCCCCTGCTCCTCCCTTCTCATCTCTCCATCAATCACAATTATATCCTCTCTCTTCCCCTGCTATCGTTCATAATTACTGCTCGTGACTTTATCCCGACGCTCGAAGCTATCGGTCGACAGGCACGGTGTACAGGCGCGAGAGAAAAAGAGGAAGAAAGGAGGATGTGTTCGAAAGCGAGAGACGCGGAGAGCGTCACAATCTTTCGACGCGCAGAGATTACTACAAAACCTTGCTGGAAGTAAAGTAAAAGAATCTTGAGAAAGAAATAAAAAACAAAAAAAGTTTCGAACCCTTCGGCCGTAGTTCCCATCTCGTCGCGGAAACGGAAACAAAGCCGTTCTTCCCACCCGAAAACAAATTTTCTCTATCGGGAATTACGCTACTTCGCAAATAACTTTTACTCGAGTGAATCGATGAAATAGATTTTTCTTTTTTTTTTTAAATGTGCGTATTTGAAGCGTTTCATTTTTCAGAAAAAGAGAGAAAGAGAGAGCGCAAATAATGTCACGGTATTCGATGACGCAGTGCACGGTGCATTAAACGTTACCGATAAACTTACGTCATATTAAAAAAAATTGTTTGAACAAGCAGTCAAGGTCGCTTTTTTATGCAAGTTTACTTGAAAAAAAAAAAAAAAAAAAAAAAAAAAATACCATAGGTAAAGTCTGTGCCGTCAGCACTGACCTTACGTGGCGTTTTACACACACGATAAAACTCGATTCTGTTCGCGCGATATATTTTCAACAAGTGACGATTAAGTTCGTCAAGTGAAGCGATGACATATCTGGGTGCAATTCTGAAAGCTCTCTGCTTTTTGTGAAAACGCGACTGATAATGTAAATCGCCGCGAGGTGACGAATTGGAGACCGCAAACTTGACCCTACCTGCGGCGGACAGCACGGAAACGGAAATAGGTCAGACGAGATTTCCACGCAAGACGCACACCTCGTAGTGCAAATCAAAACCCACAACCAACGGTCTTTCTCCGAAAAATTAACGATGCAACGTGCATTCCTGTTAAATTTATTTATTTATGTATTTTTTTGTTTATTCAGAAAGATGGTCAGTTCATTTTTGTAAACAAGTCGAATTTCTCGACGCACATACGCTTCGATAATCATAATCTCGCAACTGCCGGGGATCAAAAGGTGAGGATTTTTTCTCCTCCTGAAACGTGACATCTGGATGCCGCGGATCCAGACTCAGAATCTCGATTTAATCTCGAGGAAGTTCCAGATGCGAACAAACCTACAGCCATGGTGAATTATTGTTCGAGCTTTTTATATACATATAGCAGACACAAAAACATCTCATTTTGTGAGATAAACGCATAATGTTTTCTCTTGCAGCCAAGATCGGAAAATAATTTTAGAGTAGATAATAAATTTAAAGAACAGAGCAAATTTTCGCGAACTTGTTAATTCGCGGAGTGAATTTGTTGTTTTGAAGTGAAACCTGTCTGAGAACGTTCTCGCGCCCGAAGAATTTTCTTAATTAAACACGCCATCCTTCGTGTATATCATATATATATATATATATATGCAACGCTTCTGCAGGACGACCTCGCTCCTCTAGAAGGAAGGCCTCTCCTCGTACGTCGCCAAGCTCGCACACACGCTCGCACGCGTGCATATAAACGGAAACCCTTCAAGTAGCCTACCATCCACCTCGTGTGTACAGACACTTCTGTCACGCACGAGTGGAGGGAAACGCGTAAGGTACAAGTGCACGCGTAGGTGCACCGCGTTGCACTTACATATACGCCTAGAATTCACCCCTCTTTTCTGCTGGACACGAGGGGATGCCGAGGGGGGATACGGGGACGGCTCTCAAACCCCGGGGTATCAACCGTGGGTGCGTGCGAGAGAGCGCGTTTTCTCCGGACTAGAATCTATACCGCGGGCGCAAAATTCAACGCGCGTTTCTCTCTTGTTTTCCAATAACGAGTTTTTTTTTATTGCCGTGATTTTTCTCGTAAAAGAAAAAAAAAGAGAAAAGCAGGTTACGATTGCGATTTGTTATCTCGAGCACAACGGCATTAGACATTAGATGTGCTTGACGTCAAAAGATAATAACAAAAGATCTAATAAACGTAATAGTTACACAGTAAAAGAAAAAAATTTTCGTGATAATACCTACTGATGTTGAATGTAGAGCCTAATGAAAATCATCGCGGAAACGACGTGGAAAGGGTGTTCCGCGTTGCCTCGCAACATTTTCGCGGAATTTGCGCGTGCCTGACCTCCAGCTTCACCCTCTCTACGTTTCAACCGACCTTCATCCCTCTTCCCGTTCGTTCGTTCGTCCGTCCTTTTCTAATCGACGCAAAACCGAAATCCTTTACTTTTACAATCTCTCAGATCCGCGACCATCCTCTCTCTCAACATCTATATTCGACATTTTCATAAAGTAACAAGTACAAGCAAGATTGTACGAAGAAATCCAGAAGTTATTAAACAAAACAAGTGGATACAGCAATTGCTGTGTTGTTGTCTTTAATTTATTTATAAAAT
This sequence comes from Pseudomyrmex cubaensis, assembly GCA_014825685.1. Taxonomy (NCBI): domain Eukaryota; kingdom Metazoa; phylum Arthropoda; class Insecta; order Hymenoptera; family Formicidae; genus Pseudomyrmex; species Pseudomyrmex cubaensis. The sequence continues at coordinate 5,054 of QVOA01002807.1, forward strand.
ATTTTATTTATTTATAAAATATCATTTGTCTTGAAACAAATTACAATTTATCTTATTCTTTTTATATTATTCACACAAATTTTTAAACACTTAACATCAATAAATGGCAACTATATATATGAATGTTTCAAATACATTTTTCGATAGCTGTTTTCACATAATAAAAAAAGCTTCTTCTCTTAAATCTTATTAATATGAGATTATTTTTCTTCGTTTCTCTTAAAATTCATTAAAAACAAGAGAATAAGTCATTACATAAATAACCTAGATCGAGAAACAATTCAATTTTTTCATCTTAAACTACTTACTCTCAAAGCAAACATGATGTTAATTAAAAAATTGAACTGAAATGATTCAAGCGGCACTAAAATCCAGAACTACCACTTACGTAAAGACGTTGAAAAATAAGAGATATCCGACGGGGGTTTTTCACTTCAATCAATAAAGAGTAAAAAGATCCATTCTATGTTATTATATTAAGGTAGAACTTAAAATAAAACGTGTATAAATATACTATATAAAAGTTCGAATATGTATTAAAAATGCCATTTCAAATATCTTCGCGAAGGAAATTCAATTTTGCTATAAATTTGTCACCGATAACAACAAAAAAATAGCCGCATAATATGACTTCGACAAATTATAAATGTTTCGCTTTATCCCTGCTTTAACACCGTTGGTAAATGTGTAACCGAAACGAATAACGCGCGTGGTACCTGTACCACACACGCATCGTTCATAGAACGCTACATTATCGGTACTCACTTTCAACGCGCGCGATATGAAGCGCACTCTGCGTTGAGTTGTAACAGTTGCGATAAAAACCGACGCGGATTACTTTAATTTATACCGTCGACAGAACAAGAGCTTTCACTCACTAAAAAAAAAAAAAGAAACAATCGCACACAGTTATCTGTTTCAAAAATTTTGTATAATCTCGCACGTACAACCGTGCGGGAACCAGAACACGTCGGTATAAAGTCGATTTCCGCTTCCCTCGAGTGCGACCAGTCTCTTCTGCACGTATTGCTGTTGGCATCTGCTCGTGTACCCCTCAGGAACGGAACATATACCGTTGCATTCGTTATTTCTGGAAGACAAAAAAAAAAAGACAATGACAAGAGCGAAATGTACGTGTCAATATAAAAATTAGAAAAAAAAAAAAATAGAAATTTGCAAGAGCGTGAGTTTTCTTTTGAAGAACGTGGCTCGCTCCCAATTCAAGCGTCAATTTTTCAAAAGTTTACTTACAAACATTTCTCGCTTTTGACGAGCTGCGTGTACTTTTCGTTCTGTCCCAGCAAATTGACAACGTACATCCAGTTGCCCTGATTGTTCAAAGCGGCTCTGGGAGCGATGTACTGCGCTTGCGTGGGACACAGAGGAACGGCATTCGGACTTGATTGTCGTTTTACGCGATCGCTCTTGAGTTTCGCGTGTCCCAACAAGGGATTCACGTGATAAGTACGCGGTGCTACTTTGTCACTTCGCGAATACCTGCAGTATTCAATGCAGACAAACTGCAGACATTATCTCGTGCACGAAGCCTAATTCTAATTTCGCTTCACGCGAATATCTACCCTACCTGTTCGTTAACCACGACTGGTTCGGTCCGAACACATTTAACGACTCTTGCGAGTAATCGATGTGATCGATTTGCCGTTGGATGTTCTGATGATACTTCAGAGTTACTTCCGGGAGAAAAGGATTTCGCTGAGATTGCGACGGCGCGAAGTATTTGTAACTGCAATTTCATTAAAAAAACAAAGGAGAAAGAAAAATCCGATTTCACGTTTGCGACACAAAATATATCGTCAACAAATTTAAGCTCACGATCAACTAGCAGATAGTTTACGATTAATAATGCGAGTCGTCAATATAATGAATACCTACGTGCAAATAAACTTTCAAATATGTAAATTAATACAATTGGAAATTCGAGTTGATCGTTCAATTCGAAAATTCATCTAAGATGCTTAATTTAATTTGCATCTCAATGATGTCTGGCAATGTTTTTACAATTTTATAGAAGAGTAATTTATGTATTTGAGATAAAACTAAGTATTCGATATGTTAATGGTCTAGATATAGATTGTGTATGCAAACACATATATATGTATATTTTAAATGTCTAAAATTAATACATCTGGAGATTCGAATTAAATTTAATTCGAAAATTCATATACTGGTAACTTTACCGACTCCCGAAGCACTGATTTTAACGTAGATAATTTATACTCTAAAAACTTACCTTTTCAAAAAAAAGGTAAGAACAGGCGCCAAGTACACGCACAACACGTATTTAAATTAAGTTATTTAATATAATACATTTAAAAATACTCAAAAATAATTCAAATGAATAAAATTATATATACAGCATTTCAAAATCATATGTAGTCCGGAAATTCGAATTAAATTTAATCCGAAAATTTATATAAGATGCTTGATATGCGTCTTATATATATACGTACATAGTTCCAGAATTCGCGGACACAGAATGCATAACGTGATTGCTTGTGTCAGAAAAAGCAATTTTTTTTTTTTTTTTGACAGAATTGCGTCCGAGCACTACTTTTTAAAGCAACTTTTAGCTAACAGATGAGCGATCTAACAATAAGGTGTGCATGAATAGAGACGGCGTGCGCTAGTAATAACGCATACGCTAGTTTGATAAAGATTTTATGAGAAATACGGCATCTTAGTCGCTAATTTTTGAACACAATTTTACTTAATAGAGAAACATTTTTTAATTGATATCGCCAAAACAACAATTTAAAGTAAAATAAGTAGATTAGATAAAAGAGAAGCATTTTCTAATTGATATTACCAAAGCAATGATTGAAAGTAAAATAAGTAGATTAGATAAAAGAAAAACATTTTCTTGTTGATATCACCAAAGCAACAATTGAAAGTAAAATAAGTAGATTAGATAAAAACGTGAATAATTTTGACTCAAAATTGTTGCTACACAACGCTCTTTTCAGAGCCACACGAACAATTTTAAAACAACAATTTTGATTCAAATTTATTCATGTTTTATCTAATCATTCACAGTTCGACCTTGATATTGAGTCACGCGCGGGATCTCACCTGTGATAACGGCTGTTGTTGGACGGCGGTCCATACATCGAGGCCGGCTGTCTTCTCGAAGGAAGCTGTGCGTATAATTGACCATCGCCTTGTCGCGGATAGTCGTAGCCTTGATTGTAATCCGGAGGAGAGCTTCGAAACATCGTGAAAAATATAATTATACATATATCGTAACAACCAGTAATGTTTACTTGCGCATCAACGAGCGATTTTCTGACTTGATAAAAATAGCGCGAAATTACTCAGTTGTGTGTTCGCACTTATCTCTGCGCTTTGCGTGCGTAAACTTTCTGTCACTCGTCTGCGATAATTACAGAGAAAGAGAGAGAGAGAGACAGAGAGTTTGCACGAGATACATACTCATTATACCTGTACGAGTTGAAGTTGTCACGAGATTCGTCTCGCAATGCGGTGCTAAAGTCGAAGCTGCACTTGTCGACGAGAAACTTGATGAGTTGTCTATGGACAAAAAAAAAAAAGAGAAAACGAATAAACAAAAACTGTTTTATGTGTCTTTCGGAATACAATGCGGCGAAAAAAAACGCACGTAATGTATCTCCTTGGAAGATTATTAAATTCGACCTTTGGCCCCGCGGCTTGAGTCGAGGTCTTGCTGCAACGCGCGTATCAAGGACTGATGAACGACTCTATTATATTGTATTGTATACGTCGAGTCGCGACCGAGATTTGTTTCTCGCGTTTGACAAAAAAAGATGTTATTTACGCAGGTGCGTTCTCGATTGAGTTGCGCAATTTACGTTGCTCCGAAGCAAGCGTTATACGAGAGAGGTGCAAGCAGCGGCCGTTTGTTTGCGACAAAATAACACGCGGCGGCTAATGCGATAGGCTGATTCAAGTCGGTCAATAATTTGATATTTCTGACGTTCTAATTGACCGCTGCGCCGACGGTTGTGTGTCCACAGCCGTCAATAAATTGACAGCTGTCGCACCGAGTTTTCTCGGTTATTAGAATTATTTAACTTTTGTACGAACGATTACATCTGTATTTGTTTTAGCGCGAGAAAGTTTGCAACTTGTGTGTAACGACGGGACGATGACGCAATATTTGCAAATATTTTCCCTCAATTATCTAAATAATGTGTTTCGGTATATCCGAAGAGTCTGTTTTGCACGTGAAATTATTGTTGCATAAATAGATTTATCGAAAATTCTACTGTCTCGTCGCTTTATTCACGCGCGTATCCGTCACGCGTTCGTATATTATTCGCGACGCTTATACGTGAACGTTCGCGTCTCTCGCGTTACCTCTCGCAGAAGGACAGTTTATTCAATAAGAAAAAAAAAACATTGAGGAAGTAGACTGGGATACGCAAACGATCGATTTAGGCCTATTGTAACGAGATCCAATAATTACCATCCAACAGCGTATACGACCGCGCCAAGGCCACGGTCATGGTACGCTGAGCAACGATCTCACGGACGTGTTCTTACGTTGTAACAGACGCGCGAGAGAGACCGCTCACTTTACGTAATTCTCGACTGTTCCGAAGAAGAAGAAGAAGAAGAAGACTTTTGCGTGCGCGGAGAACCGCGCGCGGTGAAATTTGGGAAATTGCAGCCGACGAAAGAAGGACGTCGAAAGCGAAAAACTACTCCAAGCGTCCGGGTGCGTGCGTGTGTGTTGCGTCAAGATGAAAAGTAGTCTTTTCACACAGTTGCCGCGCGTTAGAATATAATAATTTGTTGCGCAAAGTCCGGCAAAGGTAAAAAAAAATCCTCCTCCGTGCTTTCGGATTCTCTCACTCCGAGGAAGAGAGTTTCAACGGAAACTTTCCCCTAACGGAAGTTTTTCTCGACACGCGCGTCTCGGTCATTCGTATGCATAGAGGAAGGTGGACGGCGAAAGGAATATCAACAATCGGGAATATGGGTCGACCGGATCAGCGGCCGCGGATTTCCACTTGTTGCGCGTTTAACCTGTTTATTTCGCGATTCTCCGTGTGTTCTTTCGAACGCGTTCTTACCGCGGATAATGGTCCAGGGTCTCGCAGAAGGTTTGACCTGGCGGCGCGCAGCTCGGGGTGCGTCCAGGAGGCGCGGGAACGAAGGGTTCGTACTGCGGTCGTCCCGGACATCCATATTCTGTGCAGGGCTCGCCTCGGGATACCATCAAGCAAACCTGTTACCGATTCACGTATGAAAATTGTGTATCGGGTTGTAAGAAAAATTAAATTAGTCTTAAATGTTTTTGCGGTGACGCCTAATGAAGAAAATTCTACCAAACGATGGCGCTAACACGACAAAAGATTATATCTATCAGAATAACGCGTATGTTTGATTGTCACAAAGAGATTTAAAATAAAACTCTCGACTAAAACTCAAAAAAGGCTGAAATTCTTTTCAATACATGACCTCAAAAGTAATAATATACCGGAAAAAAGATTTGCTAAAAAATAGCAAGAAGATTAGCACACGGTCAGCAAGAGAAATTTGCAGGATTTATTAAATTTGTTTTGCAAAACGTTTTGTTGATGAAACAAACAATTCAGTAGATAATCTAATAATGACTTCATTAAATTTAAGATTTAATCAAAAATAAAAAATTTATAAAACATAATCAACGAGTACGGACACCAAGTGTTCGGACTCGTATTCCTGGCCACCTTTTCCTCCGCTTCTTTTATTTGTTAAATTCAGTAGAAGCAGCAAAGTTTTCTTGTTTATATAATAGCAAAACTTTTTTTCTCTTTTGTGTAATAAATCCGAAAAAATTTTCATTACCAATTTTAAACGCAAAAAATCTCACTTTCTGATCGTTTTCCTACGTGTCTAAAAAAAAGATACCTGAAGGAAATAGTTTTTCTATTATATGACCAGTAAGAAAACGTTTGTTTGTCTAGTAAATTTTTATTTCATCAGCAAAATGGTTTTGTTGGCGCATTTCGCAACAATGTGATCTCACGCTGTACAAGTTACATCGTGTATTTAAACAAAATGTTTTTTATTGTCAAAACAAAAATCTGAATAGGCTTAGCAAATTTTTCTTGCTGATCATACAGTAACTAATTTCTCGCTACTTTAGCACAAATCTTTTTTTCCCGTGGAAAATCGTGCGTTTTGTATTCGAGGTTGAACACACACGATGTAACTTGTGTAGCGTGAGATCGCCTTGTTGTTGCGAAATGCGCCGGCATAATGTAATTGTTCCGCTTATCGGAACATTTCCTGTCTGTGTGTGTGTGTGGAACGAATTTTTCTTCCTTTCGCGACGTCATTAATCGATCTTCTGATTCACAACCCGCGCGTGATTCGATAGATTAAAAAAAAAGTGTCAGTGCTGTAAATCAGACGGATGAGTCAATGAAAATCGCGATTAGAAAGGCGGCAGCGGCGCCTTGATGCAAGGAGACGTTTACATCAGATTTATTAATTCCAGCTTTTTCCACACACGTTACTCCGTTACGATCGAATTATTATGTAATTGTTACGCTTAAGCATTAAATTGAATCGAGCCACTTACGATTGCTATTAGGTGCCACGCGAACGCCATTTCGATCTATTCGGTTTATGATTCACCCCTTCCGTGACAGAACCTTCTCTCCTGTGGTGAGCGCGGCAGGTGTCTCGGCAGGAAGGAGGCCGCAAAGTCACTTAATTGGCATCGCGTGCCGATCAATCGCCGTGCGATGTCACCGCTGATAAACGATTACGTTATCAAAAAAAGATCGCTGTTCCGAAGACGACCGACGCAGAAAAAGGAAGAAAGTTCTTGACGACAGATATCGCAAATTGTAATTTATGGTTCAATATATATACCTTGTTGAAATTTTCAAATAAATCGACTCAGCGATCGAGTTTCGACCCCCGAATCGAAGACTTGTCGAAGTTGTGGAAAAGATGAGAAATCCCGTTGAAAGAAAATTAATTTCCTACCTCTTCTCGAATATTTTATGTAAGTATTATATACTGTAACGCGCGAGAAGGAGGCTCCGTCGGCACCGGACTATGACAGACTATGACCAACCATAACGGACGTATCCGCTTTTGGCACCAGCGTGATTCGAAAGTGTCCACGTTCGGGTCCAGACACTGGCGCGATTCGATTCTACGCGCCGCGAGTCTACCTAGCAACGTGGGATATACGTGGATATAATACTCGTGTATGACCCCTTCCTCGAACGGCGTGCACGAGTTCCGCGGACTCAAAGGTGGGGTGGACGGACGCATACTTTCACTGGGATATACGTGCGCGAGAGATTCATCGACCTTATGACAGCGGCGAGCCTGAGTTTTTCTCCGCCGGTGACACGGATACATCTTGATTATGTGATATTAATGTCAGGAAAGAATAAAAAGAGAAATGCTATCTCTTCTCTCGTCTATATATTTCAAAAAAACTCATCATTTAGTCGAAACAAAAATAAAGAAATATAGAACGCTCGTGTTGTAAAATACAAAATAAGGTACAGAAAAGGTCAATATCGAGCAAAAAATTTAGTTGTTGA
>QVOA01002808.1:0-37147 GCA_014825685.1 Pseudomyrmex cubaensis
TTTTTTTTTTTTTTTTTTTTTTTGGTTTTGCTTTCGTTTCGGCGACCGCCGTGAAATCGTGAGATATCCCGCGAAGAGAGCCGCTCTCGGGAACGCGCGCGCGTTTTGTGCGGCGCGAGCGAAGTCTTACCTCGATCGAGGGCGAAGTAGCAAAGGCGGGCGTTGCGTAAGGCAGCCAGGCTTTTGCTTAACCGATTTCAATCCACAAACGATCGAAAACACGACCAATAAAGCGTTCGGAGCGAGAGACCGCGATCGATCGTTTTGCCAGCGTTTTGAAACGAAAATTTTATCTTGCGATATCTCTCAGTTGTGCGTGTTATTTTTCTCTTCTTATCGATAATCGCGATTAACGTAATTTGAACGAAAAGTTGTGCATTATCAATGCTTTTAAATTTCGACGAGCTTAACATTTATTTTCGAGCGCGAGATTTCTCTCCCTGACACACATTTTCAATAATACCGATAAGATTTCTCGTAACGCTTCAAGGATGCGTAATTAGCAATTAGCGGTATCGAATAATTTTTATTGTGAAAAACGGCATAGCACGGTCTCTCTCGCGCTATGCCGTCATACGCGAAGTCGACGCGCAAAAAGAGAAAAAGAGAAAGACAAAAAAAAAAAAAAAAGAATTATCACATCGCGTAATAATTACACTCGGTTTTGTATTTGTAATTATTTCATACTCATCAACGGCGTTTCGTCGCGATAAAAGTTTTCGAAAGTGGCATTTCTTGGTTTTATTAATTAATTTACTTAATTAAAAGTTGACTTGCGCGCCGCGTTATATTCGATATCGTACAAGAAACTCGTGTTCGTGCCCTTTTATTTCGTCGTCGCGTAATTCTCTCTCTCTTTCTCACGTTACGACATTACAAGTAATTTCGACGTTATACATATAGCAACACGCCGCGCAAGATAATCGGCGTGTTGCTATTTCTGGCGCGCGGCGTACGAACGCGGGAGCTCACTTTCGCGTCTTTCGACGTCCGGCCGCTCATCCACAAACCAGTTTTGCTGTCTTTCCTCATTGAAATTAGCATCGAAGAGTCGCGGGGTGTGTGCGTGCGTGCGTGCGTGCTCGACGAACACACAACGCGGGAGGAACCGCCTCCTATCTGTCAGCGCGAAGCGCGCGCGGCCGCGCTCGCTGTCTTATCGAGCAGCCGGATCGACGAAGGTAATGCAGGTCGCGCGATACTCGAGTTCGTTTGACATTACCGACCTGCCTCAAACGTGTGCGTGCGCGCGAGGTGCGCACCGCCTATTCCTGCCGGGTCCTGCTATTGTCGTAAACAAGGATCTCGGGATTGGATAATGATCGTACCTGCAATTTACTCCGAGCAAGTCCGTTCTGAAAAAAACTAATCGTCGCAATATACAATTTACGCGATTGGAATTTGAAGTAAGTTTTCTTTTAATTGGTATAATTTGTTCTCGACAAACTGTCGAGTTTATTACAACCTAAAAAGAAAAAACTGTTCTATTACATTTAGAATTAAAAGCAATAATGTGAAAACACTTTACTTGATCAAAACATTGGCGAGAAAAATTCGTCAAATTTTCGCGAGATATAATTGAGCGCGATAAGAAAATCCAATGAATGTATTGGTACTGTATATATTTCTCGCCGTGAAAACACGCGCGTTTTATTTTTTCTTTCGTGTAATTTTCGACTTCTTCAATTTTAACGCAGCATAACGTCCTCTTGACAAACGCGGCTTGACTGTTAAAATCTGAAATGTTAATTGCGAGTTGTGTTTTACATCACAGTTTCGTAATAGTTCTCTGATTGACTATGGAAATGTATTTGACACCGAAAAGAACCGGTTTGCTCGATCGCACGCTCCAGCTAATCTTACGCGACGCTGTATCAAGCGTAATAGGAGTTTACGCCAGTTAGTCTTCGAGTGTTGTAAGTGATTAACGAAGCAATTTAGAAATTAGGAACAGCGTTGACAGACAACGAGTTATCTTCTTATCGTAGCGAAAAGACAGACGATTGCATTTTGATTGTACGTTTTTTTTTTTTTTGTTACTTTCTAATTTTCTCACACTTATGTACGCGCGCTATGTGAAAAACAAACAGACCAATTGTCGTTGTTCGTTCTCCACACACACACATCCTATTCCGAAATGGTGAAATCGGCCTCGCAGCCCATTACGTAACGAGGAAACGTTAGAGACCGAGAAGGTCCAATCGCGGACCATTGACCAATCAGGAAGGTTCGCGTGCTACATTAGGTTTCTGGAGTATTACCAGCGACGCGACTTGGCAAAACAATCGACCGCTAATTCACAGCTTCAAATCGTGTGTGTGAGGAATCAAGAAAAAAAAAATTTTTTGTAATATACATTTTTGTTTACACACCTTTTATACACATCGCGTTCTTAATCTTATTTGTGTCGGTTACTTTATACTCTCGCGCTTAAAAGAGAATGAACGCATCAAGAAAGCTCGTTAAAGATGAATCTTGTCTCTAATGAAGAAAGAAAGAGGGAACACGAAGAAATGTCGCGCCCGTCCTCCTTCAGCGGCGGTGGTTGACGAGTCGAGAAGAGACGGTAATTTCGTGGCCTAATAGAGAGAGATTCGCTTTGTACGCGAGCACACTCGCGGATGAGACCGCCAGGGGAGAGAGAAAGAGAGAACGAGAAGAAACGGCAAATGAAAATAAACTGTTGCAACAGTTTGCACCCCCCGCGCGCGCGCCCGCCTCGCCGCCGCCTCCGCTCTACGACTGACGCGAAGTGTGCTGCTGTCGCAGGGGGTTGTGGGTGGATGGGTAGATCAATAAGCGGTGACATACTTACCGAGTAAACCTGGCCCAGTTTTAGCGCGACCTCATTCCACCGTTATTCCTTCCCTCCCCCTGTCCTCACGCCGCTTTGACCCCGTGCGCGCTTCTTCGCGCGTTTCCTTCCCACCCTTCCGTCTCTCACCTGTTTATTCTTGTATGTTCGTTTTGTGTAACCATATTTCGATATACGCGCGATTCTCTTAGTGTCTTATGACAACATATCACTTTGTGTGCGTGCGCGCGTACGTCTAATTAAAATTGACGAACTCTATTCTCCAATTTCTCGCGAAAGCTTCTTAAGTCTCGTTGCATTACGCCACATTACGTAACAGTGCTCGGAAACTTCTGCGATTGCAATACTTGTGTCACAAGTTCGATACAACGAAGAATGCGATGAGGTAAAAAAATTTGGTCGGTATATAATTGCGAACACGGTCAAAAGTAACGTATTACACGTATTTTATTCGTGAAATCAGTTTTTCCCGAGCAGAACCAAATTTGTTACTGAATTAATAATCGCGGAGCGATGTAGAGAGGATTGAAACCGACTGATTGAAAGTGTATCATATGGGATTGACTCCGCCCCGTAGATCGCGATATCGGAATTGTAATGGACGACGAATCGATTTGCCACGTGGTGATCGTCGATCTGTGCTGTTTCATCACACCGGCTCTAATATTATTCAAAACTCTCTTATATATGATTCATAACGCGCGGAGAATGTACGCATAAAACGTTAGAAACAACCGTGCGTTGAATTGTTTATGACGAAAATCACAGAAGTCTTTGGGATTTCTAGAATAAAAAAAAAAGGGTTTAACGCGAATTTTGCGAACTAATCGTAATACAAATCGTGTGTTTGCAAGTGTTCGATCACAATTTTGACGTGCGATTTATCAAACCGTACATGTTTTTCGTTCGATCCGGTGTAGCAAGTGTTTCTTGCGCTGTTGTTTGTACAAAAAGAAAAGATACAACGAGGGAGAGAAGAAAAATACGCAGTAACCTAATTCGACCTAATTCGAACTTTTACATAACTTCGCAATTGCAAGACGCGCGCAGCTCTCTATTCGTCGTGATTTATTTCTCTAATACGTAGTTTGTAGGAAAAAAAAAAAAAAGAAAAAAAATCATTAACGCGCCAAGTAAGCGCGCGCGCATTAAAAGAGACTCTGTTATTAGTACATTCTAGATAGACCGCGCAGGATCTTCGATCGTACGCTACGTGGAAAGAGTTTGACCTTTAAATCCGTGACACGGTTAAACCTTTTATTGCAATAAGCGAATATGCGCTCTTGATTCCGAGAAAAGTATCGTAATTTATTTATATCGCCATATCGCGAGGAGAATACACGCGGACTTAGCGTGAGAGGTTTGTTTACTGTTTGGCGACCAATTGCGCGCGAAAGCCAAAGCACGACCGTGTCGTGTTGTTTTTAAATTGCAAATACGTTTCTACACTCGGTCGCTTTCGGTCTCTCGAAATTTTCTAGAGCGCGCAGCAGCGCTTTATCCGAGGGAGGGGCGAGTGCAAAAATCGCAAGATCGCAAAAATTAATGCGGAACGTTCGTGCGTTTGCACGACGGAGGAGAAGAGATTCGGAACGACGTTTGTTTATAATGCCGCGAACGCGTGAGAGCGAATATGAGTCATCGGCTTTCGGTCAGGAGGAAGATAATGACGCTCATCCTTCCGATTTCGTTCGCGACGGTGTGTTTTCGGAGATAAAGCCCCGACTGTAATTACACAGCCCCGATCATTAAGCAAGTCGGACGACGAGGCGCGTTTTATTCGGACTAATTATGCATTCATTAACACCGACGATCCCTTCCTTTCGGTGTCTTCTTCGGCGGCTTGGTTATCAGATATTGCGAAATGCCGGCGAGCACCTTCGTCGTCGTCGTCGTCTTGTTGTAGGGTGAAAATCGTAATTGCTACGTTATCTCGTTAATCCGACGATACGCTCGTCTGTCACGCATCCCGATGGATTGTACGGTGAAATATAACGTCGCCGTATACATATACACGTTTCGAAATTCGTTAAATTTCGATCTCACGTGGGATTTGTGCTAAACCCACGACGGGCCCTCGGGAAGGGGGCCGCCGTTTCGTTTTCGTGCCGCCCAAATATAGCAGCGCGGCGCGCGCTGTTCGTAGCTGTTCGAATAATGCATAACACGCGGTCGATTTTCTCGGTCAGGACAGAGTCGATAGATAACGTCGCGCGTATACCTATAGGAAAGGCGGCGCGTTCTCCCTGCGACAAAACGCGCCAAAGGTTTGACCTTGAACGGACTTATCTACTGATGGGAAAAACCGCGAGTACGGTGCGAGTGCGTTGCCAGTCGACTTGGTCTAAATAATAATTTTAATAATTTCACGCGGGGGTGCGACATTGCGACGCTGTTGACGTGCAGTCAATATTTGGACACGTGCGAAAGTTTTTGGATCCGCGTGTAAGGGAGAGTCGTGATCGGTTAACGGATAAAAATAACAATGAGATATAAGGTGATTTTTTTTTCCAGGGTTCATTTTCATAACAAATCCGCAAGCGAGCCGTATCGACCTACTCGAGATCGATAACGAGTACAAGTTCGGAATAATGTGTCCCAATTATTTTTGTTTTTTTTTTTCTTTTTTTTTTATACTTCCGATCAGTCGCGATAAAAAAAGAAAACAACATGTAATTTTATTTACGATAATAGAATTGAAAATATCTTTCGCGCCATTGTCGCACCTGTTGTTGGCGACGTTCCGCTTCCGTGACGAGTGTCTTTTCGAGAGCTCGGTGTTCGCTTAAAACAAAAACAAAAAAGAAAAACCGCCGCCGCGTCCCTACATTTATAAATTACGATCCCGCCAGCCCTTAGCGAAAGTCATTGCGAGAGGCCCCGCGGGCGACTTACGACATACGCACGCACGTAAGCGACGCGAACACAGAGAAAGGTACGTAAACGCGCGAGAGCTGTGTGTAACAAGCAAGAGCTCTCCTCTCTCGCGAGCTGTGCGCACAGAACTGTGTCAAGGGCAGAGGCGGAGGCGCAGCAGTCTGTGACGAGCCAAAAAAAAAAATAAAAAAAAGAAACGAAACGAGAGTTTTACCTGCTTGTTTGCTCTACCCTGCCGAAATCTCTCGTTCGCCGTCTGAGCTTATCCCAAAATCCTTCCATTCCCCATCCTCGCCTCAGGACGAAAGAGATCCTCTCCGACGTCTGTGTGCCGCCGCCGCCGCCCACTGTTTCCCCGCCGCGTTTCCATGAATCGCGTCAAGATCATCACATCGGCGTTGCTCTCTGACGGTCTGCAACGCGGAAGAATCGGAGAAAAGCGTCTCGCGACGAAATGTTTCGCACACGTCATTAGAAAAAAAAAAAGAAAAAGAAATGAGAATTAACGATCGCGGATACCTCTATATTGCGAGAAAACGAACGGGGAATTGCACCACGCGTGTATTTGCGTCCGTGGAAAATTGCGATTCGGACAACGCGCGTCAGTCGCGAGAAAACTTAACAGGTCGAGCTTAATTATATACAGGGGGTGAGGCGGAGAGAGGGTTAAAAAGACAGTGAAAGAGAGAGGTTCCGCAGTTCACCGCGCCGTCACCTTTGCGCGCAGCTTTGTTCGTTATTATTAACATTAAAATCAGATCGAACCTCCGTTCAACCTCCGACCCCCCCGGGTTGGAATTTGGATCAAGGAGGGCTCTGCTCAGCGAGCGTAACGCCTTTATGGAACTTACACACGATCGACACCCGGAGTTCTCTCTCTCTCCCTCTCTCTCTTGGACTAGGATTGTTACGCCGCGCGAGCATAGAATTGTTATCGATTTAGCACCATTTTCGTCGGTGTAGCGCTAACTCCCCCCCTTTCCCCAATTGAATTGATTATTTTTGCCTGGTTTAACCTCCGAAACCATCCGATTCTCGCGGAACTTGTGCACTTGGATTACTCCGTCGACTCATTGCGACACATGAGTGCGCAAACTTACACGCACGTGCATGGGTTGCAGTTTCAAGACAAAGATATTTAAGAACAACGGACTTAAATTCCGAGTTATTAAATTGTTAGCGCGCAAGTTAGGACCGACAAGTATTACTTTATAGATATGAGTCACTCTCGCGCGTTTCTAGCGGTCGGCAAATAATGCTTTAGACTACATTGCGGCAATGTAACGGCGGTAAAGTTACATAAATACAGACTGACACATGTTTCACACGCACACATTTCTGTGCGCACGGGCTCTTTGGTTTCTGCGTCCGGTGTGTTCCATTTAAATCGAAATGTGTCAATCCGATTCGCCGAGCTGGAATCTTGTATATTTATTCTCGTATAAATATCTGCGAACATCCGATATATCATGTACACGTACGCGAGTTGCTTTCTTTATCCTCGAGAAAGTCCCGTTGATTAGTTCCCTCGTGTTGGGTTTTTAAGGGCGCCGTAATTGGGAGAAAGCGTGAGATTGACAGCAGAGGGAGGGGAAGGGGATTTGTGTGATGTGTCAGAGGCGTCGAGTCACGGATGGAACCGTACATGCGAGTTATTTCTTCATCGATTTCGCTTTAATCGCGTTTCCATCCGTGTTTCATTTTTTGGCATCTTGTCGTTTCCTCCGACAAATGTAGGAGAGAACAACCCTATTTTACACAAAATACGAAAACATATATCCAAGTGAAAATACAATTACCGGGCAAATAATCGAAACAAAGACGTGATAATTTCCAACCAAGAAGAAACAATACAGTTGTCAAGCGCTGGATGTAATTGCGAAATATTTTTAAAATGCAAATTACTAGGTACCGTAATTACAGACATTTGAAATCAAAAAAACTACGTAATCGAAATGAAAACTCCTTTATCTCTTCGAACTAATTAGCAGAAACAATAATTACCTTCGTGCCTCGCTAGATCCGTATTTGAACAAAAGCGTCTATACGTACGTGCTTATAATATCATTATAGTTACAATATGATGGGCGAAGAGGAGGAGGAGGAGGAGGAGGAGGGAACAGGACGGAGCCCAAGCCGCGCCGGCAAAGTAAATCGAAATCGTGTGACACAATACCGGGCGGAATTGGGACACAGTAACGATATATAACGCGCGTGGTCGCGCGCAGGGGTTTTGTTGCGGTACGCCTTTTTTCGCTCGGTGAGCACACAGAGAGCTCTCTCGGCGGACAACGACAGAGAAGGAGAAACAGACACAAAGGTGGCTGGGCGCATCGAAGCGAAACGCGCGCACGTCTCTCGACACCGCGCACTGCGCGCGTTTCATCGCAAGCACCGCCACTCGGTACGCACACACACATACACACACGCGCGCGCGTCATCCTTTGTGTATATCTTTTTTTTTTTTATTCGCCAATGTAATAAATAAATTTTTGCGCGATTTTTTTCGGAGGATCAAACGTTTCTCCGCACGTCGTTTTTTTCGCTTCTTCCCCGCGGTAACGATAGGCGCGGCTCTTCCTCGCGAAGTTCCGTTCGATTTGCATTGATGACAAATCAATATTTACAATGTACATTTCAATGATACACTCTCTTTCTCTCTCTCTCTATCTCTTTATTACCGGAAACGACGATATGTATTCAATTTAATCATATGAGTGTCGGCGTTACGGTAATGCGGAGTAAGAAAAAAAAAAGTCTCTGGAATTTTCCTCGATGGTTGTTTTTATAAGATACAACAAAAATAGCGCGATTGATAACGTGATGGTCAACACACAATAACGTAATATTTTGTTTCTTCTCTTACTCGCACGCGATGAGTCGTAATGTGCAACGGGAACGTTTTAAAATTAGTATTTCGGCGACTGAGTACGCGCGCGGGCTCCGTTTTGTTCTTTGTGCGGAGAACGCGCGCAACGAGCCAGAGGGAAAGCCAGAATTAGGACGGTGCGTGTGCAGATCATTACGAAGGGTCTTGGCTTTGGGGGGCGAAGCCTCTTTTTACTTGTTTCTTCTTTCGAGTCGCGGGAACGTGGAGAAGCGCATCGGAGTGGAACGCACCGCGGTCTCTCTCGTCGACGTTCACGGTACTTATATCCAGTCTGCGTATGCGGTGCGTGTATAAAACCAAGAAGAAAGAAAGAAGCGGAATCTCGCGTTTCAATGCCGCGCGTACACGCCAAATCTCAATTGTTAAGTTGCATACGCCACACATCGATGACACTCCGTGTCATCATCCTTTCGTCATCATCCGTGTCATTGTTTACTCTATCCGCGATTCAAATTTGCGAGAATCAAAATTCTTCGCGCGAGAAATCCCCCGCAATTTGCGTGTCTTTATTAATTTATTCTCTTGTACGCAATATATAACGCGCGAACGCAGCAGATAAACAAATGTAAAACGCTCGTCACGTCTCGAAGAGCACATTCCTCGTATGATTCAAATGTATGTGTGTATGTGTGTATGTGTGTGTGTGTGTACGTGCAATTTTTCTTGACTGTCAAAAATCTGCGTTGCACAGTGTATCGGCGCGTTTGTTCCCGAAATAACTTTTTCACGCAGAAAAGAAAGCAGAGAGCGCGCAGGAGTGAGAAGGACGTGCACACTCTCTGTGCCCGCCGCCGCCTCCCCTCCTTCCTTTCCCTCTTCCTCCACCAACCCCTTCGCGCGTCCACATCTCTTTCACGAGTATTCGCGGCGCGGCGAAGCGAGGCGAGGCGCGCGCAATGTTTAAGGCTCTACCTGTTATATTCCGTGGCGTGTCAGCCTATTTATATCGGCCTAGATTCCGCTTTTACATCGCGAGCCACAGGTACGCGCCCCGAGGAACACCGCAATTCTCACGCGAGAGAAGCGCGCGCGGTTTTAATTTTTGCGAAATTGCACCCTCGCGCGCGCGCTCCCCGACGACGACGTCGTTTCACGCGTCCCCGTCCTCTTCCTCCTTTTCCTCCTCCTAACCGAGATGTTTGGCGTCGTTCACTGGTTCGCGCGCAAGCACGCCTGAAACAAGTCGCTCTGTGTTTTTGCAGCTGAAACGTAATCGCGATTTCGCACCTTCTCGAGTACGCGCATATTTCAAGCTGCTTAGACGACGCATAGAGAAAAAACATCTGAAGGAATAATTAACGGTACAAAGCAACAAGGAGTCGAATGTTTAGTTTTATCACACATGAATTCGATAGATATCTGAAGAAACGTTTAACTCGTTATTATTGTTTTTTTTTTTTTTTTTTTTTTTTTTTTTTTTTTTTTTTTCAGAGCTACGCAGATTTAAACCTACTCGGAATATTTCTTGCATATTGATTGCATTTCTGAAATCCGTCATTTGATTTGTCTGTCTAATATTTAGGTGATTGTTCATGCTGTCCCTTTGGACACGCATTTCTAACGCAGGATGATATAGGAACGGATCCCACTACGCTCAATATTCACGAATACATTAGAAATGCTTACATCAATAATTTGTCCCAATGGTCAATCTATTGTTCTCGTATTTGAATAGATAAACCTAAATTTACGACCGATATTTCACAATAACAATAATAAAAAAAAAACCGTTACGTATACAAAATTGAATGAATAATTGAATAATTTCCATCGCTTTTCCATAGATAGTGAAATGCATATTCAGAAAGTTTTAAAAAGATTTTAAGATTTTGAAGTCAGAAATATATAGTCGAAAAATGTGCAAGCTCTTACACGTGAAATACACGTGTGGCATAGCGTCTTTGTCATAAATAATAAACGTGTTCTGAGAAAACAATAAATTTCTAAAGACAGTGAGTTCTAAAGAAGAACTCGTCTTTTGTTACCTGATGTTACTATGAAATTTCGAGTGCTTGCTCACACATACACACACACACACACACAGACGTTGAAGACGGTTCGTTGCCCTCTCTTTCTCAATACACAGCGCACAATGGGCCGAAATCAAATCTGAGCGTTTAAAACATTGAGAGACAATTTACTTTGACATCGATATTCGTTTATTTCATTCCCTTCATTCATTCATTAATTTCTAAATTTCATTCAAAATTTAATCGTGCAAAGTTGTTAACTTTTCTGATAACACGCGTCCAAGCACATGTCAGTAATTATTAGTTTAGACTATTAATCTAATTTGTTTATTTACACCACGAAGTGTAAAGATTATTTATTTTCTCAAATTTTTGCCGCCTAGATCGGAATTCGGTCCACTGAGCAGCGCAATGGATGACAAAGCGTGTGTTCGATGCGCGTTGATGCTCTCTGACGGAAAACGTCAAAGTACGAACGGAACATTTGTGCGCCAGATTCGCGTTTATCGCTGCGCTTATTCATTTTAGGAGCGCCGTAATCGAGAGATATATATATAACGATAACGATCGTTTTCTCGCCAATTGCTCTCTCTGTCTTTACAACCGACGCGATTTCCTGGTATCGATATGTATCCCGCCGGTTGCGTTGCGTGCGAGAGACCGGCGGCATGAACGATAGCCAAGCGGATTCTCTCTCTCTCTTTTTCTCTCTCTCTCTCGCATGCTCGGAAAATGTTATATTTTCCCACGTCGGCATCCTTCGAGCGTGGCCTACTTGGCGCCGTGTAAAAAGGGCTCGGCTCTAAATCGGGAGCAAGTTTACACTGTGCCCATCGCTTCGCTCTAGTTTTATGGATTATTCACCAATACCGCGAGAGAGAGAGACGCTCGCGTCCCCGTTTGAGGATGAAAGCCTCCTCCCGAAAAACGTCCGACGATTCGACATCTCCACTTTATTCGCTGCCACCCGCCGTGTCAAGCGAGCGGGAATTTGGTTGGCAGCGCCAGAGTCACTGGCATCTCGCCGATAAACACACTTTTGCATATCTCGCGAAACTTCTCATACGCAAAGAGGAGATGGCTCTGATAATGAGAACGTTCTCGCCCGTGTGCCGCGCTTGCTAAATTTAATATTTTAGCAAATATTACGTTTCCGAGAAGCGCGCTCCGATATATAATCGCGAGCGAATTTTCTTTTTCTCTTGCGAGAAACGCTGTGAAAATTCTACGAATAAATAAATAACAATCCAGTTCTCAAGCAATTTCTTACAATTCAAATGAGGCGAAGAAATGCGTATTTGCATCTCAACGTAAATAATCGATCGGCGGCGTTACATATGCAGAAACCGTGCAGCGTGCGATAAAGGTTGAACTGTGTGATCCGTTTTCAACGGGCAATACGTTCGCGTGTGGCACATAAAACCGACGTAAAATCAGCTGGGATTCGGCCGAAATTTGGACGTGACGAGATTCACAATTCAGCTCGACAATATAACACTCCTGGGGCTCCGTATTTTTTTTTTTTTTTTTCCCGGCGTGCGAGGCGTGCAGCAGCGTGCAGCCAGGCGTGCGGCGCGGGGGCTTTCGTGCGTGGAATAGGCTCAAGGCTGCACCGCGCCAGTGTAACGCCGAGTAACTAACTACTCTTACGGCATACTCTGCCTACTGCTCACTGCCGGTATAATAACACACACACACACACACACATGCACGCACGCACACATACACACACGACGCCACGAAGGAGCTACCTGCTCTCGCGATCGGTGATCGATCAATCGAACCCGTCGAGGACTCCGGCTGGCTCGCTGGAAAGAGGCGGTCGCGCGGAACCGCGAGAATTCGCGGTTTCTTCGCGCAACGCTTTTACATGACGACGATTGCGATGACATTGCCGTTTAAAAGCGATCCCGCATACAAAATCGAGCCGCGTGCGTCTCATAGCTGAGCCAAACACTTGCCAGAAAACTGTTTGCGATGAGACGCCATTTTGTGGAAGATGTAGATTTGGAATTTGTTACAGCTAGCGTGAAAATGTGCGGACCCTTCCTCCCTTTCCAGGTTTACATAAATCACAGGCGTAGAAAATCGCATTAGCTCATTCGGTTCCATCGGGACCCAACGTGATTGAGAGACGTCGTTTTACGAGACCCTAAGGCGTGTAAAATCTTAATGACGGGAAACACAATAATTATTTTCAAATATATTTATTCTAGAGATGATTCTCTATTTTATTCACGCGCTGTCAGAAAGGGTGTTTCCTTCTTTTTTGTCGATTCGCTTTATTTAGCTAATTGAACACGGAAGACAGAGCGAAGATTTTTAATTCTCTAATGTGTGGATGTTTTTAGTTGCCGCGATGCGGTGCGTAGTGATACCAGATAATTATATTGAAAGTACGTAACACACACAGAGTTTTTGTTATACGCTCTTAACAAATGAAAGAAATTTTCTAGCAGCACATGTCATATTGCATATGTGGAACACCGACGCGAACACGTCGGAGTTAAATCATCCACCGCTAAATGACTCACGCTAAATTACCGCGATCCCATGGTCACGATTTTCTAACCCATTCTAGATGATTGCAGATTGAACATCGTGAGGATTATACAATGGAAAACGAAAGTAACTGAAAGTAGATGATGAAAAATTCTCGCGCGCGCGTACGACGTTGTAGAAAAAAATTTCATGTGCTAGCAACGTCGCGCGTAATCGAGAGTGCGTATATACGCGCAACGTATGCCTTCTTACCGACATGTGCATTAATTAGACGGTTAAAAGACCGCGTTCCCCACGCAAGCGGAATTCCAGTCTAGTAACTATACGCGATTGCCGGTTTAACCCTTTAAAATAATTTTTTTTTCTTCACGGCACGGTAATACGCGCTCCCGGGCTGTTTTGCACGCATCTCTCCCTCTTTATATTGGATATTCCTCCCCTACTGTCGCCATCTTAATCTTGTGCCGGAGGAATATTGTCGTTTCTCGAGTGCTGGAAAGTTTCTCGCGAATATTATACGAGGCGAGAAGGTAAAATGGTCTTGGAGCGCGAGGGAAATTTTGCCGCAAGGACGCGAAAAACACCCGACTTTGTGGATTATTTCAGCCACTCGGTTTTGAAAGTGTGATTTGCGCGTAATTTACACTTGAGATTATTGCGATGACGGACATGTGCGTTCGCAAAAACTCGAATGGATATGAACTCGCGGCTCGACGTATTCCAATTGCCCGAGTGTGTCCAATTTTCAAAAGTGGATTGGCACACAAATCGGAATTTGTGTAATTTATTACAATTGATACGCGCAAAAAACGTCTTGACAATACATATAGTTAGCGTTGTGTGTTATTTATTTTTATTTAAAAAATATATATATTTTGTTACATAATTCTCGACCGCGCGCAGCTTTACCTGAAGTTTTATCTAGTACTTGCAATAACATTCGTTTTTTTTTTTTTTTACGAGGAGAAGTAACAGATATCAATATTGCGACAACATGGCCGATGTGTTTTTGCGGTGTTATTTTATAAGATAAACGATAAAGTAACGCGCTTGAGCTTTTTTCGCTTTACTTCGGGAAAAGAGTCAGGCAGCAGCACGACGTCATCAGCAATTGCCGCGTCTCGCTGTCTTATTCGCGAATAAACGTATGTATCAATTTAATCGGCTTGCGCGCACGGTCGCGCAAAACGGTCGCTCTGACTGCAATCAAAATTACAGAGCGTGCGTTATTAATCAAAATGTCGCGAGTTAGTCGGAAACTAAGCTCTGTCTCAAATTTCGCGGATAAATAGAGGCATGGTACTTAAACGAGCGTATAACACGGACGGGACACGCGACATCGTGTCTCACGAGGGAAGAACAACTTAGGAGAAATAAACAAACAGGCGATAACAAAGCGGGATTAGCGGAACGTGTCAAAACCACGTGTTCTCTTCTCTTCAAACTTTTATTTTTAGAAGTATAAATTATTATTTGTATTTGGATTTTTTAAGTAAATGCTATGTGTGTACATTTTGGCCGACACAGTAATCGTGTACAATTTTGGATTTGCTACATGCAAAATACTTAAACAGAATAGAAAGGAAATTGTGAAAAATGGAACAATTTTCTCATGTTCGTATCTCGGACACCATAGACTACGTTTACACGCACTGATAAAACCGTTTTAATAACAACCGTTTTCACGAAACTAACCAATCATAAGTATTCCTGTAAAGAAGAAGACGCATCGTGCGAATTACTATCAGTAATGATAACACGATGCAACCTGAGCATCGACGCGATATCGTATTTAAGAAAACAGGAGCACGCAAAAAGAAAAGGAGTAAAGGACGCGTCGTGTTAGGGAAGAATATTAGTGACCAAGTAAGCAAACTCTCCGAGCGTTTAGTGATGGGTCGAGATAGGGTGGGCAAGGGGGTGAACTGCACACACACATATCGACACGACGACGCAAACACCACCGTGGTGATAACGACGATGTTGCGCTCGTACGAAGAGAGCGTGAAAGAAGGAGAACAGGGGGCGGATGAGGAGGGGGCGGGAGGAGCAAGGCTTCCGTAGGTCGGGGCAGCGGGACGGATAGAGAGCAGGGGTAGCCACGGAAGGGCATGGTGGGGAAGGGGAGCGGAGTGCGGTCAAGTGTACTGGGTAACTGGGTCAATGAGAAAAGCCGAGAGAGCCGTCGTTGTTGCTAGAGAGCGCAAGCGCAGAGAGCTGCGCTTCCACCGCAGGAGCTCGATTCGTTTGCGTCTTTGCTCCTCTCTCTCTCTCTCTCTCTCACTCTCTTTTCCTCTCCGCCCGCCAAAAAAGTTCCGCCATTCGATATTACATATGTGTGACACACAGGTCTCTCTCTTTTTCTCTCCTTCTGGTTCTCTCTCTCGGAATAATTTAACTTTATCGTATATTAGAAGCGTGTCAAATTATTTATTTCTCTCCCGAATGGAATACCGAACATAGAAAGGAAAAGTTTGATAGGAAATGAATATACGTCTCGATTATTTACGCTTACGAGATGTACGTACGAGAATCCGCTTGTACATAAAAAAAAAGTAGAACAAAATGAAGGAACAAATAGCCGTAATTTTTTTTATATCTTATTTATTCTTGCTCAGGAACTGGGATATTACTTGGTTTTCTATTATTTATGTGCGAAGAACACAAATTTAGTACCGAACTTTGTTTTTATTATTCACGTGATGTTCTCTTGATTTTTTCTCGATTCCGTGTCAGATAACTTTGTTAGAACAATATACTTGCGTGCTTCCCTACATTTTTATTTCTTATATTTTTCTATGAGCGACAAATGATAATGTAAAAATTATGTATATTTCCAAAATTGCGTCTTTTCGTGACGCAACAATTCACGAAGACGCGCGAATTTCAGGTGTTTTGTACAGAACGACTTCGTTAAATGGGACACGCGAATGTTGCACAAATTCTGAGCCGACCAAAATTTATTGGCACGAGACATTGAGCGCGTCGATGCGATCATTGTCGAGATCTATTCGTACTCTAGAAATGCAAATTCACGAATTTGCGCCGCAAGTTAGATAATTACGAAGAAGCATTAATGTTCACTTCTTCACCGAGTTTAAGTGATAAAAACAAACTACAAAAAACTTGTTTACTCTTATCGCTCGTTGGTATTGTATACTTTAACATAGTAATCAGAGAATATAAGAGAAGAGAGAGGAAAGAGACAAAAAAGTAATTTGTCATAAATATTTATCTTGAAATTCAAGAGATGTTATTGCAAAATTAATCAAACTTTGGGTGTAATTTTGGAAATTGACGAAAAACTGTTCGGATTATTCATTCTGACTACGATAATTATTTATTTTCGTTAATTTAAATCGGATCTAATGATTAGATTAGACAGAGGAAAATCTGTACGTGCAGAGTAAAATAACTCAAAAAAAACAAACAAAAAATTTCGAAAAGTGGAGATTACTGGTTTTCAACTCCTCATTTAAGGGAATAAATTAGAACCGGATTGTGTCTCGTTGAGAAACTAATTGTTTCATTAGAATACGAATGTATTACCGATCGACGAGATTGCCCATTGTTGCAACAAGTGCACGATGAATAATGTGCATAACAAAACCGGCACTATGTGATGCTTCAGTTGCGCTAATTTACTTCTGGAAATATTATCGTCGTGCTACACACATTGTCACGCGTATTGCGTGATAAAAACGCAATTCGATACACAAACGTTAAGCGCGCAATGTGCCATCTCGTCAAATCCGCCGTAATATAATTATCATATTCTGTTCTCGCTATCGCACGCTCCGGTATTTATATCATTGCTTTGTTATTTATAACATTTGTCTGGAAAAATATTTTGGTGTCATCAAATCTCTATTATTCTTTGTCTCCTCTCCGCGATAAGGAGAGCATAACAAACCCTCTTTCATTGCGCCGGTTCCAAGATGCGTGTCCCTCGCTCGGAATAAAACGCCGCATCGTTGTTCGCGCACGCGCGAATCTCTTCTATAACATATGTGCCCCGACACTTTAACACACACGTACAACATGCACACACACACATACGCGCGAATGCCGACAGTACAAGGTGGTCCAAGTGCATCGGGTAAATGGGTCAAGCGAATTAATTCATGCTGGCTGGCAGGCCGTGCTTCGTCTTTCGTACGCGCAACAGAACAATGTAAGAACGAAGAGCGCGCGCGCGCACACACACACACACACACACACACACACACACACACACACACACACACACACACACACACACACACACATATATATATAAAAACTATTTTTACAAAATAGATCGTAAAATATATCTTCATTAGTGCGCTCAAGAAATGTGAGTTTTTCGATGTGTTTTGCTTTTACCTCGCTAAAAATAAATGTGAGAAAAAAATTGCGAAGTTTTACAAGAGCTTTGCCCGGAAGTTTTATGAATGAAAATTGACGTGTTTTATTTGACATTACGTCTTCGAGCGAAGATATATCTGGCCTGTTGCGAATAGCGTGTTATCATAGCTTCGCTTAGTTATCATCAATGCCTCTCAAAACGTCTTCCGGCAAGAATATGACGGAAACTTATGCGTGCGATTGCCTTATCACGCAGAACAAACATTGCATTCGCGGCATTACGCGCGATGTATAAAACGCGAGTCGTATTTACTTCCATATGAATTGCTACCAGATTGATGTCGCAATAATCCATTATAAATGCGAGTACACAACGAAATAATGATCCGAACTTTTCGTATGTGTCAAATAATTAACGTGGTAATTTATGCATTTTCGCGCGGAGCATTGAATAAGCTGATTTTGCGAATGCAAAATGATGCGTGTGTCTTAAATTTTTTTTTTTTTCTAAAAACTGACCACTTTAAAATTCCACTTCTTGTCTATTAAAGATATTTATGGGTTTATAATAATCATATTAATTTTTACAATTATTTTACAGTATATATATTATTTATACGTAGTATTTGAGGACAAAACGCGTGCGGAATATTCATACCGTAACAAAAAAGAATGCATCATCTTGCGTCATTTGACAAAAGTGTGTCACGCAATTTAATTATTTAAACCTAATTATGCAAAACACTCGAATAATCTTCATACGCTTTGAATTTAATAACTAAGTGGATTTATATTGTGTATATTTATGTATAAAAGCACCTCATTTTTTATACATACATATATATATATAATGCAAAACACAGTACAAAGTTCATGAAAGAGTTTTTTTTCGCGCGCGCTTGACAGAAGAGGCGGCGCAGCTCTTGTATGATCGAAAATATGGCAAACGAAAACTTTGATCTTATCACGGGGAATAACACAAGTCGTAAGTTGTATCGAGACTTTGACGTTACCTCGATCCATACACCTGAGAGCATTGAGATAAAGCCGGTTGGAGTCTTGCGTGCTCGCCGCGAGAAAGAGAGAGAGAGAGAAACCGGCTCCCTTATACAGAGTGCCCTCAAATTTCCATTGAGTTTTCCCACAGTAACACGTTCTTTGCGAAATAAGCACGTTTTATCTTTGGAAAAATTCTATATCCGACTTTTTTGTTTTTTTCTTAAGATATTTCGATGAGAGAGTTGAACTTTTATCGAGACAAAAAAAAAGCAGTTGGAAACGTAGTTCCAAGTTTCGCACGCGATACTTAATGGCATTCGTAAAACTCGACTTCATTAATATTTTTTTTTTTAATCACAAGAAAGAGAATAATAAATGTGTCTAAAAAAAAGAACACGTACATTTTAGTTCTTTCATTGTGATGTAAAATATGTACGTGAAAAATACGTGAAACGTTTTTTTTACTCCGTTCTCTGTTTCTCGTGTACGTCATACTGAGAAAATTGACGTAGAGTTTTTTTTACGAAGACACACTGTAGCAAGATCTTGTCACCGAGAGACTCGGACGGGCGTGCCACCTTAGGGTAAGGTATACGTGGAATGCGTACGGATCTCGGCGAGCACATGATTACGCGGTCAGGATATCGTGCGGTATAAATGTGTAAGTTTATATACGTGTGTGTATTATTCATATATATATATATATATATATATGTTATGGTCGAAACCCCCAAAGCACGGACAATCCTATGATTAACTACAAAGGAAATATGCGTATGTAAATGTTCATTCGGACTTTGACCGTTGTTCCGCATTGACCAGTCAATCCTAGGCACGCTCGTGCTTCGCGCTTTGACCATAACGTGTATAAATAAACGCGTTCTGTATATATGCGCGTAGCGTTAAAAGTCGGCGGCACGCGGATCCGCTGGTAGCATTGGAGCCAGCCAGAAATCAGGTCACTCGTATCAAACTGACCTACATATCGTTATCATTCGTATTATCACTTCTGATAAAGCATTTATTAGCCGCACGACTTAACCACTGGCAAAAGATCCATATAAAGAACGTCTTTTATCTCGATCTCTCTCTCTCTCTCTCTCTCTTTCTTTCCAAAGTCTCGAAATTGCGTGTTTGCGGTATATATTGACTCATTAAGATTTTTTTTGTTTTACGTAATCTCCGTAGTCGTTATTTAAAGATTTAACTTCTCCTGAATGAGTTTCCGTGATTTCTTATCTTTCTAGGGTTCTCTCTCTCTCTCTTTTTTTATTCTTCTTAATTGATTTTGATAGCCCGTGTCACCTCGCTCGAGTGTTCTCTTCCTCCCGAGAACACAACCGAATTCGACGCTCGGGAAACGCCAATCGATTTAATTATTCTTTTTTATTTTACCCGCCTTCGCTCCGACAACCAGGATGGTAATAATAATTCAGGGTAAAAACGCCGTCTCCTCCTCTCTCGCTCTCTTTCTCTCTCTTTCTCATCCAACATTGCGCTAAAAATAACAGGCAACAAACGACGCGGCTGACCTCGTCTTGGCCACCGTCCTTCCTCGACGCTCCGAAGTCTCTTCAACTTGATCTACTTGCATGTCCGCCCTCGCAAACTTTCGGGCGCGAGATATATATGTATATACATTATACGTACGTCGTAAAACCGATTGATTCCCGATATTTTCTTTCGCATCGACGAAGATACGCGATGGTAGCCGATAGATGAAAAATGTGTGTGAATTTATTACAGCGTCGGCGGTTTTCTCGTAATGCAAAACACGAAGCTTCGTTCTCTTTCAAAATGTCGAGATAAAACTTTTCACAAGTATATAGAAACTTGTTCGTAAGATGTAACTAAAACAAAAATTGAATTACATTCGCGACATCCTTGACCCAGAAAGTTGGTCTCAGAGGGAGCAATTTACGCCCCAGTGATCCAAAATAGGATAGACCTTTTCGCCTTTTACGACGCCCTTGCCGTGGAATTATTCAGTTACTACATCTTGTTGTGTTTTTTTTTTTTTTTTATTAATTCTAAAAATACCGAATTATTAATACGCACTTTGTAAGCACACACACAAATTCTTTTCTTATCTGATTAAATAAGTAGGTGATTTTTTAATTATTAGGTAATCTGATACATATATTTAAAAAAAAGAAATATTCTAGAATTAAAAAATGTGTAAATATTTTATTTTTTTTTTAATATTATTTCTTGCAGTGAATTGATAATAAAAAAAATTTTTATTTGTTTCTCTTTCTTTTGTATATTATATATATTTTATACATATGTATATGTTATAGCTTAGAATCATATATATTTATATATATATACCAAAGCTTATATATTATAATAAGAGAGGAGAGAAATTGATCGATCGCTCATGACCCAGATATATCATGTATGAGCTAATATAGAAAAAATGGCGAGTAACTTCATCCTATACGATTGTTCTCACGTCGCGAAAAAAAACCCGTTTGAATAAAAAGAGTAAAGAAATAAAAAAACAAAAAAAATCCTCAAGAGAAAAAGACAAAGGTTAATACCGCATACAACTTTGGAGCGAAAGTGCAAGCGAGAGTAACGTCAGTATAATCGCGGCGTGTTGCGGAGAAAGGAACAGAATAAATCGCGCTTACCTCACTCGGCTTGCGAGTCAAGTTTGAGAGCGAACGCGCTTGCATCTCCTCGCGCGTAACCGCTCGACGTAACCGCCGTAACTAGTACCATTGCCAACGAAAGTCGCTGGCCCGCGGAAAGTAAAAGCGGATGAGCCACATTTCGCGCGTGCGACCGCCTTTGTGAACGAAGGAACGACGAGGTGGAAAAGAGTAGGGCAAAATCGTGATGATGTGGTGTTGGAGACCGGCCGCGGCGAACGAGAGCGAAAGACTTTCGCTCATTCATCGCCCGACGCGGCTCTCGAGAGATCGCTATATCTACTACACGCCGCGTCTAGAGCCGCGCCGAAGAGAGCGAGAGAGAGAGACGGAAGAAGATTGTTGACTCGGAATCTGATTAATGCGACACGTTAAATTGATCCTGTAATATTACGTTGAATAAATTTATAATAAATTTTTTTGTTTCGAGAAAGAAAGACGTACGTGTGAAAATTAAAAATATGTGATATTAAATTTAAAATCTTAATAATTTTTTTAATTTTTTATAATTTTTCTATACAGTTCAAGAATTTTGTATTATATCATTCCAATAAAATCTCAAACTTGTTTGTGGCAAAGCACCGCGCAAAACCAACTTGGTTCGAGGAAATGAATCGTCAATAAAATGAAATCTGAGTTTTTCTCAAACATAATATATCGTTGCTTGAGGAATGCGTTTTGTGATCGTGACGTCGTTCTTTCATTCAACTAAAACTGGTTTACACGTATTGCACATGACACACACAGGTTAACCAAACCGTGACTCGAATGCTTCTCCGTTCGGAGGGCATTGTTTGGCCGCTGACGGAGATTGGCACGCGAGCTCGGCGATCGTCTTTTCTGCGTGGCAAATGCGTAACAGTGTAATTAGTGACGAACGATAACTACGGCTACGTCATCTCGCAAATTCGTCGTGCATTTGCGCCAGATTGTCCCGTCAGAGGATTAACTCGTTTGGCATCAGCCAACCGTATAATGCTACCGTGTTTTTGCGCAATCATCGTCGTTGTTTCGCTCCGAGATTAGCCGGACTTAACGCAAATCGACACGTCAATATATTAACACTCCAACTGCGATCGTAATTTTTTTTTTATTTTTTTTTATCGAGTTATTTTGACGTCTCTCAGTTTTTAGTTTTTATTTTTAAATAATTCAACTCATTGCGTTGGCTCGTCGCAACAATCGCATCTGAACCGCTTGAAATTGCAGCTCTCGCTCGAATAATAAAAATTTCCACATGTATAGGACATAAGCAATATGCGTATGCACATTACATACACATGTGGCGTAGACGGCGTGTACAACAGGTTTACTTCTCGCTCCGTCTGGCTCGACCGGAATTATTTCTCGGCGGAAATTGCCGGTCATTACAGTCGCCGATCATTATTATCTCGGCCTTTCGTAGCGAGGTATGTGCGAGTTTCCCGCGTATCCGATTCTCTTTTCGACCTTGAGAATCATCCCGCTTGTGAGCTCCCGCGGGAGGACATACATCGCGTAGCGAATATAGACTTGCGCTTGCACAGCTGCGTTTGCTAAGAACAAAACAAAAAAAAAACAAACAAACGAGCTGCATTTCAATTGAGGTGTCTTTCTCTTTCTCTCTCTCTCGACGATTATCGATTCTCGTATAATTGTATCAAATAATTTTTCGGTCAAGGTCGAGACCGTTATTGGCTCGCCTCGTAATCGTGACAACTGATAAAAACACAAAAGAACAGATTACAAGGTGCGCGATAAGTGCTCTCTAAGTAATTTATTGGACATGTACGACTTGCGTGCGTGTAACTCGCGCCAAAATTTATACGCGCTGGATACGCTGCTTTTTTTTTTTTTTATTTTTTTTTATCTTGACGCGTCTCGATACGCATTTAACGTGCGCGGAGATAGGATTTAAAGCTGGTATTTGTTGCGTGGATTTGCCCTTCTTCTCACGCATGTGTCGATACGTTCGTTCTGAAATATAACAACTCATGTGCGTAGGCAGGTAGATTTTCGAGATAGATCTCCCAAGCGCGCGTTGTTTGCGTAACTTAAACATAGATTCGATCAATCAAACAGAAATTCGGTCAGATATTTACGTGATATATTACGTTAGTTTTATGCGTCTTCACGCAGCATCCGTGCGTAAAACTTGCAAAGTGCGCGTCAAACAGCTTGACATCGAATCGGCATCCAGCTGCAAGCAATAAAAACCAAATCACGTTCCGGATCTTAGACGCGTCGAGTAAGCTAAGGAAATAAAATTCTAATTTTCGAAGCTTTTTTTATGAAGGGCTTGCACAAGTGTCCGAAACTCGTTGATTCAGTGCAACGATAGATCCAAGTCAATCTGAACCAAATAATTGCAAAATAATGACTCTTCTCTTGTCCAAAACCACAAACGTCTATGCGTTTTACTCCATTCGCATTCTAATTTCTGTCTTTTTTGACAAACAGGCTCGTATTTTATTTAGATTTTGTTTGTGTATCTGCAGAAAAAGAGAAAGCAAAATGTGTTTTTTATGCACAAGTTTAGACTCTTTGAAAGGATTTCGGGACTCAGCGGTTGGTTCTGGTGAAAAGGTTTACAGTCTAATTGAGTAGAATGTTTATAACTGTGTTTCATCTGGAAATCATATTGAGAAAATTCTTTCTGACGTCCCACTGGGCAACTTTCACTACGGATAAAAAAGGATGCGTCGAGACTGCTTCGTTGGGATTCTATTCTTCTATTATGAAAACTGAAATTGGCGCATAAGATATCGCATCGACACTCGCATCAATATTTACACTGCATATATATATTTTCCTTAAAAAATGCACAGAAAAAGAGAGCTGTCAAATAAAAGTCAAAAAATCTTTGGAAAGACTTTCTGAAGAGTAATGCGAGTCGTTAAAAGCATAAAATTTGTTAAATTGCGCGATTAAAAGAAAAAAACTGCCACAAAAGATGCCGAAAGATGCGCCTGAGATGGTTGAAAGGAGATTTGTTTTTTTGTATGAATACATTTTCTTTACCTCTTTTCGATTTTCAAGAAAGGAAAAAACGTAACATGAAGAACTGGTGTCTCATACGCCAAAATACATGAAACAAACATTGTACGAAGATGACTCGACAGTCCCGCCGAGAAGAAATTAATCGCGAGTTAAAAAAAAAAATTTATTTGCGGATGAGAAAAATAAGCAATGGAATTCTCTGTACTTTCAAGGTTTTTTCTTCTTTTTTTCGTCTCTTTTGCTCTTCCTCTTTTTTTTTTTTTTTTTTTTTACGTTCCGTGCAACGCGAGTGAATACATACATGTACTATGTCTGACACGATGCGCGTCGTAACGCGCGAGCGCGCATGCAACATACAGGCATAGATACAACACAACACATCAAGTACACCACGGTCTCGCGGTACCCCATGTGGGTAAATGTGTCAAGGACGTGCGAACAACTGGTCTGCAAAACGGTGATTCGCGTTTCGTGGATGAACATTCTCGCTGTTTCTCTTTCTCTTCTCTTCTCTCCGCTTTTTTTCTTTCGTATCATTTTTTCTTCCTCTCTCTCTCTCGCGCGCTCTCTTCCCGCCGTCCTTCCCGAACAGAAAGAGCGGTAACTTTTGCGAAATCTTTATATTGCAAGAACACGGACACACACATCGAATCGGCTTGGGAAATGGGTCACGCGTCGAGGACCTAGTTTTTGTTTTTTTTTTTTTTTTTGAGAAAAAAAATCACCGTCCAGATAAAATAAATTTTATTTGCCACGTTAGTTGAACCAGATATGTATTTATTATAAAAAATGCGAGCTGTAAAAACAGCGATTGTGTTGATTCGCGACAAGTTTGCACTAGTCCGGTGTCTTCGCACTAGTCTTTGCAATTTTTTGTGTAATTAAATGTTTGAACGAGAAGAGAGAGAGAGAGAAATAGGAGGAGGAAGAGAGAGGGAAGGAAGAAGTAAGTTTGAATTTTCGTAAAACGATAACACAAAGAAACTCCAATGCGACATAAATATGCATTGCAGTAATACAAACGTGTGACAATCGGTTAGATTTTAGTTTCGAAAATGGGATTGCGGAGTGGGGATGGGCCTTGGCACACTTCACACACCGAGACACCGCTGTTGGTGGCAAGAGAACGCGAGCGAGAAAAAGAGGGAGGGAGAGAGAGAGAGAAAGAGACATTGCAACAAATATTACAAAGCTATGATTCCAATGTACAGAAGAGTAATCAAATCACGATGCGCGATGTTCGAAGAAACGGGCATTCTCGTTGGGGAAATTGTACTTTTTAGTCCTTTAATAATTCTTAGTGCAGGAGGGAGTTACTTATTCTCGCCAGAGGTAAACAGACCATGCGAGCATTATTCCGAGCATTCAATTTCACAATTTAGCCAATAATGTGTGTCAAAAGATGCTTCGTGAAAGAAATCTGCTATTTGAATGTCTGTCAAATTTAAAATAACACGCGGCGAGTTTTTATATTTTATTAATGTAAAATACCAGCGACTTGTGTCTGTCGATTACTCCGATGAGCACTAGATACGGCGTTTTCCATGACCCAAATTATATCATAATTCAGAACAAGTCTGAAGTTCTCTCCGAGCGTGTGTTTCTGAAACTGGTTCACTTCCCCTTTTTTTTTCTTTTTTATCTTCGCATCTCACAATGTATCAGCTCGTGTCATTTGCATTGTCTCGTTCCAGTAAATTATTTCAATGTCCTACTTTTAAGTGCGTGCGTTTATGTGTGTGTGTGTCTATATGTGTGTAACTTGGCATTCCTTCTTCCGAGAGAGAGAGAGAGAGAGAGAGAAAAGGCCGCTTGAACTTATCGAATCGTATAATATTATGTGCACTATTTCATTATCGCTATTTCACTTATTCGCTTGATGACAGATATGGGATGGCGTATCTTTTCGAAGTTGCTCGAATCATCATTGGATCGAGTGTATCACGCGTGATCTTTTTTTCATGATATTTAAATTACCTCTGTTTCACGTCGCGTGTATAAGATCCTTCGGGATATCTAATCCATCTGTGAAGCGTCCATCGTAATTTAACTATCGATAACTAGGTCAAGGTCGTTCTTGCAATCGTGCTTTTTTATTTTCGCGAGACGAGATTTTAAATTGTTGTCAACATTCCGATGCGAGAAGAGCTCGTTTTTTTTTCTTCTCGTAACTTAACACGGCGTAACTTCTCTCGCGTAATTACTTCCGACTAGTCGCGCCGCGATTCGTCCGCGGGTAAGGATCGCCGCGATGCTAATTGACCCAGAAATAGCGTAATGCCGATAACGGTCGCGTAATTTTCAGCCTATACGGGCTGAAAAGAATGCGCGCGCTTCGCAGCCTTGTCGTGTTTTCGTCGCGTCGAAGCTGAACGTCGTCGTTCGCCGGTGTCCATCGTCGCGGAACGAGTCGTTTAACGAGTCGAGTTACGGAATTGTTATTATAAGCGACAAGAGAGAGCGCGGTACGCTCTCAAACAAAAAAAAAAAAAGAAAGAAAAGGACAAAAAGAACGGCGCGCTGCGCTCAAATGCGCCGTCGCGGGCACATCGATACTTTCGTTCGGGCGATATCTGTTTCACGCGCCGTTTGTCTATAATTATATTCTCCCTTTTGCATGCTATTAATTGTTGTCGATAACGAGTCGACGAGCGCAGCGCCTATAGCGCGCCGTGCCTCCGTTCCTCTCCACGTGCGAGCCTCTGACTTCGTGTCGTCGACGACGACGACGACGACGACGACGGCGCGCTAAACGATATTATCATTAATTGGAGCATGCAATTGGACCGTGTTACGCAACGCGGTAATCGCCGCGCCGGCCGGCAGTCGTGACACTTTTTCTTTTTGCAAATTCGCAAAACTTACTCGCACAAATAACGGGAGCACATTTTGTTTTTCTTTTCTTTTGTTTGTTTTTTTTTTATTGCTTTTTTATTTATTCTTTTTGTTTTATCAACTCGCCGACATAATGAGCGCGCGCGGTGTTGCGCAAAATCGCTGCATTGCAATAATCGCGTGGCGCGCGAAAACCCCCGCGACACTCAAAAGCGAAACGATATTCCGTCCAATTCTCTTCTTTCTCCCGCTGCAGCAATCGTTGCAGCCGATTATCTGTACCCGCTCGCTTGACGCAACACGTCGTCGCGTTGTGAAAAAGATCCGGGACGAGAGGGGGGAGGAGGAGGGAAGAGAAGAATCATCGTCATCTCTCTCCGCGCGTGGACGCGCCCGTATCGCCGGCGCGCCGCACACACCGCCGAATGCGGCGTTGCGGCCGCGTCGATTTTACACTTTGAAAGTTTCTAGGTCGACCCGTGCGCGCCGGCTTTCACTTTCTTTCGTTCCTTCTTCCGTTCTTTCCGCCGAGAGCATTCCGCCGCGACCGGCCCTTTTCGCTTTCGTTTGACCCATCCGTTTTCTCACAGAGCGCAGTCGCGACAATTCTTATTCCACCTGCGGAACGCCACGCACCACCACATCGGGGATTTTTTTTTTTCCGCGCGCGCGTTGTTCGGCGCTAGAAAAAATTTAATGCGGCGCGCCGACCGCGTTTGTGTGGTGTGTGTAAACACGCACGCACACGCGCGCGCGTTCGTTCGGTAGGTGCTCGCTTCCGATCGGCGCACCGGTCCAAACAAAAGACACACCGCGCTAGAAGCGCGGCGATTGCACAATGAGAAACGGAAGTTGGAGCTATCGTGCGTTTTTTTTTTTTCAGTCGCCTCTCGTTCGTCTAGTGCTTCTCTCTTCTCCATTGAACATTGTTACCAATGTTTTTTTTTTCGGTTTTTTTTGACAAGAACGCCAAACAAGTTGGAACAATTATTCGTCGGAACAATCACGCGATAACTCACAATTGTACAACCGCGCGAAATAGATGGGAAATATTTTCACAACAACAGTTGAATGTTGTGGAAGTGTTTAATTTTCATAAATGAATGAGCGAGAAGCAACTTTTGAGATGGAAATCGTTGTGACAACTCATTAATTTGTTTTTATGAGAGGAATTTACAGAATGTCGGTCTCTAGCAAGATGAATATGCATATCTTTTTTTTTTTTTTTTTTTTTTTTTTTTTACATCTCGGAGCAGCGTGAGAGGAAATCACGCATTTCGCAACAACGGCTCCGTTTGTGGAATTAACGTTACGTTTTCAAACCACATTGTTGTTCATTCCTTTGATACCCACATCCTCGCTTTTCCCCGAGCGCTCGGTTGACTCTCCGTTTACCCCCCCGACCCCGCTATGCAAATTTTTTATATCAAGCTTTTCTACACGCTTGCATCGCTCTTGTGGTTTATGGCTTGTGCGAACGAACGTTGCAAAGGCCGCCGAGGTTTGGCGGTATTTCTGTTTTTTGTTTTCAAGCGCTTGTCTGTAAAAAGTTCATTGCAAAAATGAATTCTGTGTGCTTTCGTTTTTTCGCGCGTGGCACATATAGTTATTTGGGCGTGTCGTTGCAGTATTTCTCTCGAATGTTGCGGAAGCTTTGACTTTTTGGGGGGGAAGGGGGGCGGAGGGGAGGAGGATAAATCTTTTGGAATTGTAAATCTCTCGGACAAACCGAAATTTTTTGTGCAACGCTGCGAAAATCTACTTTACTTCGTGTTAACATACAAAAGTGTACAAATGTACGCTTTTAAATCTCACAGAAAACCTGGTGCAGTTTCGACGCGCGATGACAACAACGCGATCACACACATACACATACATACATCCGATCGGGATGTACCACGCGCGGCGTGCATTCATCTACGTACGTACCGTGCACGTGTGTATTTCTGTACATGCATTTGCGTGTATATTACGGCAGAAACGCTCGACCGGTCAGTCGTGTATGTACGGGAAAGAGAGCGAGAGTGTCGATGAGAGTGAGAATAAATGAGCCGGGGGGGCGGGAGAGGGGAGGAAGTATGCGAGGAAGAGAGAAAGTGAGAGTGAGCGTGAATCAGGGTGAGAGGAACGACGGAGGAAGGATCAGAGGGAGAAAGACGCATCCGCGCGGCGGCGGCTTTTCACGAAGTACCGAGGTAAGAAAGGCTCGAGAGAAGATGAGGAGGAGAGGAGGGGGAGGGGAGGTAAAAACAAGAGAAAGACGCACGCACATCGGGAGAGGAAGACGGAACGCGTGGAGGTAAGGACAGGGTCTGCGAGTGAGACGGTACAGAACGACGGTGAAGCGCGAGAGGAAAATGGAGAGAGAGAGAGAGAGCAAAGAGGAGTGAGGAGGAGAGAAAGAGAAGGCGGAGGAGGAGAAGGAGGTAAAAGAGCGAGGAACGAGGATGGGCGAACGAGAGGGAGTAAGACAGGTTGCGACAGAGACGGGGAGAGGTATGTGTAATGAGAGGGAGTGAGTCGTGGCTGCGTCATGTTCTCAACGAACTGGGTCAGTAGGTCTCCCCACCGCGGTTCACGTCGCACATCCACCGCTCGTATACACATAGGCGCGGGCACAGTGCTGGCTGTCGGGGAGTGCCAACGGCGTTGCTGTTGACCCAGCCGCGGTCTGTACGTGGCCCATGCGACGACGACGCTTACTCGTCGCGTTTTTTTATCCAACGCGATATCTCTCTTTTTCTCTTTTTCTCTCCTCGTGCTCACTTTGAAAGCAAAAGTCGTTCCTCCGGACGGCGCGGTCTGTGCTTTGCGAGTGAGATATACTCCCCTCCTCTTCCCTTGTCTGTCGTAAAAGCCTCTTTGTCCGAAAAAAGATTCGGGTCTGCCCAGTACATTCACGGAATGCGTCTTACGTCATTCG
The DNA here is from genome assembly GCA_014825685.1 of Pseudomyrmex cubaensis. Classification (NCBI taxonomy): domain Eukaryota; kingdom Metazoa; phylum Arthropoda; class Insecta; order Hymenoptera; family Formicidae; genus Pseudomyrmex; species Pseudomyrmex cubaensis. The sequence goes on from QVOA01002808.1 coordinate 29,795, forward strand.
CAGGACCGGTCGCTTTCTTCGGTGTTCGTGCCGGTGGTGTTGTATCTCTCGCGGACGCCACGCGTGTATCTCGAGCCGCGAGAAATTCTTCTCTCTCGTTCTCGATCAAACAAATCCAGACGCTCGTGTGTGAATATTGTTCTCTTGTGAAAATTTGCTCCGAAAAATTTAGGATGCCCATAAGCGTGTGTGTTGCGAGTGACGAAACGTTTTTGTGACGGAACATCAAAGAGAAGCAGAAACTCTGCGCGACGACCAGGCAGCGAAACGACGGGGGCCGGCCGCGACAGAAACCGAGTCTCTCGCACGCTTACGGACAATATTTCTCCCGCCGACATAGACCTGGTTCCGTAAGTAGGTCATCCCCCGCCACCGGTCTCGCAACCTCCTTCTTGTCGACCCCTCCACCTTCGACCACGGCAATACTACCCCGTCCGTCTCCTTCCCACCGCAACCGCGTGCTACTCGGTTCCCCTCCCGCCCGAACGGACCTCTCAAGCGGCACCTCCACTCTATGTCGGGTACCTGGCCGCGCGCAGTGGCATGCGCTGCTGATTCACTTTCACTTATGCCGTGCACTGTGTTGGTTATACTCCGCGCGCGCGTTTTGCTCTCTCGCTCGCTCCACTCGTTGGCGTGTGTCGCTCTCTCTTTCTTTCTCTCTCTCTTCCTCCCTTCCTCCCTCTCTCCGTCTCTCTCTCTCTCTTTCTGGGCTCTCGTTGCCGTCGGTAAAGGGACACGCGCGCGCCTTCTCTATACCCACCGAAACGCCGTAGAAGTCTGACAGTAGTGCGCGGCTCGACTTCGTTCCTCGCGTACGGGGTTTCGCCCAAATTTTCCGAAATCGTTCGTGCCGTCGCCGCGATCGGATTGTTCCCGCTCCGGGATTTTTGGTAGCGCGCCGTTTCTCTCTGCAAAATCCGTGCACGCGCGCGCACGCAACTTGGCACCGCGCCGTGTGCCGCACTTGCTGCACACGCGTTACTCGCACACGACGGGAGTGTGGCGGCATCCGCTTGTCCGTCGTCGTCGTCGTCGTCGTCGTCGTTCGCCTTGCTCGTGTTGGCTCACGCCGCCGGAACATCACACGACGCTCTCCGGTGTGAAACATCTTTCGCTCTCGTGGATCGCCGTTGGCGACATTGTTACCGTCATCGTGTATACGCGCGCGCTGGGATACGTCACGTTTTACGGTGTTCTCTCCGTAAAGACGGCCTCTACCGACAGTCCCTACCTACCTACCTACTACCTACCTATTCCATGTGGCAACGGTAGGGCAACGGAGGGGAGGGGGCGGGCCCTTCGAGAAAGCGAGCCGGGAAGACAAAACTAGTCGTTAGTCGTACGCAGATAGGCGAGCTGTTGAGTCGTGTGCTCCGACTTCGATTGGTTATTCGATTGTGCGCGCCTCACTCCACACAAAGTTTCGTTCATTCGTTTTTTCGGTAGTGTGCTTCAATAATCTTCACTCAGTCCTCAATAATCTCTTCAGGAGTTGCGGTGTGCAGCGAGATCTCCCCGTTCCGTGCGTACACAATTACACGGATTAGGTCAAAGTAACCTCGCGCCTCGTACTGTTGTACAATTTGCATACCGTGTGTGCGTGCGTACGTGCGCGTGTGTGTGTGTGTGTGTGAGGCAGAGAGGCATCGGTAATCGCGTCGTCGCGCGTGTTTTCAGTTCATTCTGCCGTGATATGTGGTGCGACGCGTGATCGCCGTTTCTCTCTCACCTGAGTGTGTTGTACGGAGGACGTAAATTGTCGCATTTAACGCGCAATTCTACATTCGACCCGGCGATAAAAAGGATTTGGATTACAGTGTGAGAAACGAGAGAGAGAGAGAGAGAGAGAGAGAGAAAGAAGAACGTTACAAAAAAAACAAAAGGCGCTCGATGTTGTAATTAAGTGTGTTACATTGGTTGCTCTGGTTTATTTATTTATTTAATTTGTTTGATCAAAAGTGGAGAACGTCTCGCACGGATATCGACAATTATCGCTACAATGTTTCGGACGTAGCCCCGTCGACGCTTCCGGCAAAAGTTCACGCATACAACACGCCTGTGCGCATACGTTGTCGAGTGGTGCGCGATGGTTTTTCTCGCCGTACGTGTGTAAAATACACCGGGCAGGAGAAAAAGAGGAACGTAACCGGGTGATGTATTGTGCCGCGAAAAAAAACGGAGTCGAAGATTATAATAACATGTGCGCTCTCTCTCCTCCTCCTCCTCCTCTTCCGTGTGTATAACCGGGAAAAGTTGTTGCTTCTCTCTATTACCCTAATTGTGTCAATCGCGCGGCCTGTCTTTGTTGTCATCGCACGTCGACTGGTGCACCAGGTTTCGGTGAACACAACTTGCGCGCGCTGTTGCCAGTTTCGCCAGCGCGCCAGTGAGATCTGTGGACTTGAGCATTCCCGTGTGCTTTAAGCGGATCGAGAGTCGCGACAACGTGTATGTGTATGTGTGTTGTCTCGCGAACGTGACAAAACACCACCTCGCGAGAGTATTTGGTATATAATATAATATTAATACTCGTTTCCGATCGTCGCGACGCGTAAAACGCGAAAGTAAATACTCCTCTCTCACGCCCTTACCCAGGCGAGAAAAATGTTCCCTTCGAAGAAATCGAGAAGAAATTTGCGAGAGAAAAATTGAGAAAAACGAGAAAACAAATGCCGTGGTCGTTACAGCCGCAGCATTCGAGAGAATAGTCGTTCCGTATATGTGTCGATACGCGAACACGTCCGTCCATCGTGGGGTGCTTCTCGCGCAAGGGTGATATGTTATTGGAGATGGAGCAACATTCGGGCTTGATGTCTTTGAACATGTCACCGTTCCACTTGAGTCCGCAAGGCAGCCCGCCGCAACCTGCCGGTCAGCAACCACCCCAACATCAGCCGCAGCCGCATTATGCCTCGTCGCCTTATGGCAATTGCGCGCAGAGCTCGCCATCGGCTATGTGCCACCAACCGCGACCTCAGTCGCAGCAGCAGCAGCAGCAACAGCAACAACAGCAGCAGCAGCAGCAGCAGCAACAACAACAACAACAACAAATGTCAGTTCACGGACAGACCGCACAGGGCGGTATGTCCGCCTTCGATAACACTTTCTTCGATTCCACCGTTCCCCTGGAAGACCACCGATGTCCCATGTGCGGTCATAAATTTGTGGCGAGTTATCAGTACGAACTGATCACATGTGAGAACTGTAAAGGATTCTTCAAGCGCAACAACTCGCCGCTCGGTAATAAAAAGAGCTACACGTGTCTTTTCTCCCCTACGGGGGGTGGCAGCGGCGGCGGTAGTGGTGGTGGTGGTGGTAGTGGTGGTGGAGGCGGCAGCGGTGGTGGTGGTGGTGGTGGCAACGGTGGTGGCGGCGGCAGCGGCGGCGGTAATAACGGATCCTCAGCGCTTGAGATTTGCTCCAACAAAAAGGTGTACACGTGTTTGTTCCCGCCAACAGGAGGAGCAGGAAGCGGTAACGGCGCCTGCGGTGGCACGTCTACTGGTATGGAAGGTAACAGCGGAGGCGGTTACACCGGCAACAACAGCGGAGGCGCCGGTACCGCCAGCAATGGTGGTCCAGGCGCGAATAACGCCGCTGTCGGCGGTGGAGGCGGTGGCAGCGGGCCTGGCACCGCAACAGGAAGCGGCAACGTCGCCGGCGCGGTTCCGGCCGGCGGCGGTGCACTTTGCCATCCCGGACTGGGCCAGGTTGGCGTCGTGACCGGGTCTATACCTTGTCCGTCCGATTTCCCGGACACCAAGGACATCGTCATCGAGGAGCTGTGTCCGGTTTGCGGCGACAAGGTGTCCGGCTATCACTACGGTTTACTCACGTGCGAGTCCTGCAAGGGGTTTTTCAAGCGCACCGTCCAGAACAAGAAGGTCTACACGTGCGTCGCCGAAAAGTCCTGCCATATTGACAAGACACAGCGAAAACGGTGTCCTTATTGCCGCTTCCAGAAGTGTCTCAACGTTGGCATGAAGCTTGAGGGTGAGTTTCTTTTCTCACACATATACTCACACACATACTCACATACAAACTATCCTAATGGACGTTCACATAAGTGATGAGACAATATGTAATAAAAACATCAAACGCGAAAGTAAATTCAACCTTTTTAAAGTATATTTTTTCAAATACAAATTTTCGATTATGTAACAATAGTGTTTGAAGATCTGAAAAGTACAGCCTCTCTTATAAACATAAATTAAAACATTCATTAATTAGAGAAAGAGAGAGAGAGAGTAGAATTGTAACCGATTATCATCTCGCGAGTAGATTGTATCAACGGATGTCTGTAAACGATAAAGAGTAATGTTTCATGTCACTCGCACAATTCGAAAAAACAAAATTCAACTGATATACAAGTGTGCGTGTAAAATACTTATAACGCAAGAAACTATCTCAATCTTTTTAACTTCGTATTTATGTAACCACTTTCGATAAAAAAAAAAAAGTGCATATGCAATACAAACTTTTTTTAACACGATAACATTAGTTCCAATCAGTAAATTGTATGAAAATTGAGCTATCGTCGGGATCGCAGTTCTCAGTGATAAATTAATATGTTTTGTATACATATATATATCTGATAACGCGCGCGGCGTGAATTCACAATGAATCACATGTTTCGAGAGACGTGGAGTAAATTAAAGTAAATTAGCTGCAGAAAAATTCTTATCAACATTATCGTTCGATTTTATAGTAACAAAGTTCATTTCGGGCGCCACATAAGACTCCTATTAATGCACCTCGTTGTACACGTTCAATTTACACAGCGCGTATGTATGTCCGCGGTATAAGTGCTTTTTTTCTATTCATATGCGGGGGAGGAGGGTGTACAAGCGAACGAACATATATATCCGCGATATACATAAATACATCTACCAATTCCGGATTTACGTACGTAATCGCGCGTAATTTATCGATTGCATCGCGTAGTCTGAATAATTTCGCGTCTTACTTTCACCGTGTGCCGGATTTTTTCGAGCCGCGTCAATAAGCGGTTTGGTGTCGTCGCGTTATTATCGAGTTTTTATGTTTATCTCTTATTGAATATCTCTTCGCGTATGTTAGCCGCGTTGCTAAACCGAACGTACATACGTCAAAAGTCATCGTTTATGCACGAGGTGGTGCAGCAAGCGCGGGTGTGTGCGTCGTCGCGGCTTCTTCGTCGTCGTCGTCATCATCGTCATCGTCGTCGGTTCTCGTCGATCGTTGTTCGGGCGTTTTCGCGCCACGCTCGTACGAACTTAACCTTATTACTCTGTGGAAGCGATTAACCGAGTCTCACCGGCTTGTGTTCTCTTTCGCCGTTTTAAAGCTCGGGGACGTATGCGCTCGATGGCGAGTGATGGCACGTATATCTTTTATAGCCGCGAATCGATCGAGGGAGAGAGAGAGAGTGAATCGAGCTAGCGCGCGCGCGCCTCTTCCTCACGATATTTGAGTCAGCGTGGAACGGTCGTTACTACATGACGAACAAATGAAATTACATCATAGCTGGCACTAGTAACACAATTACGCGCCATTATCCACGCGTTTACGTTCGACCTCGTTTAAGTGCCGACAACTCCTTTCTTATTAACAAACGGTTTTATAAACTTTATTAGCATAGATAATACATGAAAAATGTCTTCAACAGTAAATTGATTTGCCGGATAGGGAGATGTTCTACCAACTTTTTTCTCTCTCTCTCTCTCTCTTGCTCTCTCTCTTTTTCTTAATAAAGTTATTATTACTTCGAATACATCTGACGTCGACATATTTTTCTGATTATCTTAATACGGACGATAAATTGTGTATGTGGGGAGATGGGATGAAGGGGAATAAAAAATAAGGGGGCTGAAATATTTAATATATCGAGTTGCGGTTGTGCTTGTCGTTGTGTGTGAAACGTAATTAAATACTCTCTTTATTCGCGTTTGATCGATGTTCCAATTTTGCGACGCGTTGCCTCGGTCGCAATTGCGCATCGCGTTTCCTGAAAAAAAAAAAAACGGAGTTTCGGACTTCTCGCTGAAAAAAAAACACAAGTTTGACGTCGTAGCGCGTCTAATGCAATCCGAGTAACTGGGTCTAGGCCCTCAAGGCCCAACGATTAACGCGAATCTCGAAACAGTCTCTGTCGCAATTGCCGCCTTTGCAAACCGTTTTCCGCGGCGTTCCTGCAGCGGCGGCGAACTAAGGGGGAGATTGCTTAACGCGGAAAGTTTCCAGAGTGCTTGCGAATGTTTACGAAAGGAAGAAGAGGGATTTCTTTACCTGTTCTAAGCCGCGCGTTCGCAAAACGTAAAAGGGAAAAAAAAATCTCTGCGATCGAAGAATCGCTCAAGTGTGCGGTAAAAATTAACACGACCATGATTTTCTGTCGTTGACACTTCGATAAGCGAAAAAAAACTAAAAAAAAAAAAAACGTAGAGCGGGAAAAGAAGCGAGAGTTATTACAAGTTCTTTCAATCACTTCATTATTCCACGTATACAGGCACAAAAAGTTTGAATAAAAAATCGGGACGAAAGATAGGAATTGCCTTAATAAAATCCGGGATCGAGTCACCTTAGCAAAATGCGCCCTTGATATGTGTGCGTGCTCGTTAAAAATTTATATAAATATCAAACGGCGCGATGTGTGATGTCTATGAAAAGTAAATGAGCCGAAACGAACGAACGAGTAATGTTGATTCCGCGGAAAAGAGAAAGTATTGATAAGATGTTGCGAATTCGGACAGTAATCGACTCGATAATATACGCCGCGATTTTTAAACGCATAGACGCTGTGCAATGCGAAACTTACAAAAAAAGAACAAAACAAACATATTACACCGTTATCAATTTTCTTTTCACTTGCGAGTCGCTATTGTTTCTCGAGTTTTCTCATCGACGTTTCTTTCATCCTTTCAAGCGTTCAATTTCATCGAATCCTTCCATTCTCAGCGGGCAAGTGACAAAATCTCAATCGAGTCGACGAAAACAAATTACTCGCTTTCACGAGTAATTCGCGGTGCAAAAATAGCAGCCTTTTGTAAGAAAAAAAAGTAAAAACGCGATGAGACGCGTAAAGCGCGCAGGCGACACTTGTGGTAATCGCGTGATAACACCTGTCACAGATCTGTGAACTCGTCTTTTTTTAACGACGACGCGGCGACGAATACATGTAGCAGGAGTTGAGCTCTCCGACATTATTCAACGCGTCGCGAGAAACGCGTACGCGCTTTTGCGCAATTAACAACCACACACACACGTTTTGTGCGCACAATTAAGTTTCAACTCGCTCGGATTTCAGTTTCGCAGGTGCGATTTAACCGCGGCCTGTTTGAGCAAACTCGTCTATTTTTTTCTTTTTTTTTT
>QVOA01002809.1:0-18582 GCA_014825685.1 Pseudomyrmex cubaensis
GCGCGCGCGCGCGCGCGATTCCGCGTTATGCAAGGATGCACTTTGCGTTCGATCGCGTTTGCTGACTTTCAACCTGAGAGACATAGGGTGGTTAGGTTCATCGACACGCAACCGCGTCGCGTCGACGCTCCGCACCTGACTCCCGCAAGAAATCTGCAGCGTCGTCGACTCGACGTTTTTACACGCTTCGAGCGTCCGTCCGTCCGTCCGTCGTTCCGCCGGAGACCAGATTTTTCACGTCCGCGAAAAACTGAAACAGAATCGAAAGAAAACATCAATTCAAATTCGACAAAAGTGGTGTGCGGTTTGTTTTTTTGTTGAAAATTTGATTTTCCGCGGAGAGAAAATTTGGAAAGCAATAGGCGGATGTGTGGCGTGTAATTTGACACGTTACACAGAACTGCGCGTATATTCGGAGCAACGCGCGGTGCTGTCATGCGCGATATGCATATTTATTGTACACATACGTTGTTTGCACGTTTGACACGGGCTAATCCCGACCCCGTGTCTAAGCTCGTAACGTCACACGACGGAAACGGACACGGTCGGTGCGGAGTTGGCGTCACGGGTGCACACCCCGCCGTCGTCGGTGTGAAACGTAAACTTTCGCATGAGAAAAGCTTTAATCGCGTCTCTTTGATATTTTAGGCGACGATATTTGCCTGGATATTTTGTTGTCAGCTTCGAAACGCGGAGGCGGCGGCGTCTTTTCTCTATCGTTGCTGGTTTCAGTTTTTTCTTGTTTATTCAACAAGGAGAAAAAATAAAAAAACAAAATAAAAAAAACAAAAAGAGACGAAGGGATGAGAAGGGCTTTGGGTCTCGCCCCACACCGCCAGAACTTTGCGTCGTCGCCCTCATAAACTTCGAAAACATTTCTTATAAACGGCGGGATGTTGCGCGGGGGTGAGATTCCTGGCGGGTCTTATCATGGCAGAGATTTACTCGCAGGGACCCCCCGTGAGGTATAAAGTATTAAAATATCACGCGAACGGCGCATTCGGAAATTCCTGCTGCACCTGAAAGCGGAGAGACGCTGCTCTCTCGCGCAATATCGGGGATCTCCTTTAGATCTCTCCCGGAACCGCCTCGCGCGCGCGGTAAGCGATTTTAAATTATTCGTTTCTTTATTCGGAAACTCTCTCGCCGCACCACCGCTCTCTTTTTATTGTTTAAATTTATTTTTATCACGCAAATATGTGCAAAGTCGCGGCGTATAAATCTATTATCTAATATATCTCTAATTTATTATCTCGCTATCTTCACATTTTCCAGACTAGAATCTGGTCTAGAAAGAGCACAAAACGCGAAAAGCACAACGACCTGAAAAAAAAAAAAAAAAAGAAAAACAATATCTTTTCAATAAAAATATATTCAACACTTCCTCGCGAAGAAAAGAAACTTCGCGGAGGAAAGAAACACTGCGGTAAGTCTCGGAGATTCCAATCTACAATCAAATCGAAATTTTACACAGAAGTGGAATATAGGTTTCGAAGGAGTTCGCGAGAATAAAGTTTCGTAACAGAGGGTTACGGTGGTGCGCGCGCGCGCGCGCGCTTGTGTACGACACCCTTATTGTATCCGATCCTGTTGCAAACGAGGACAAAGCGGCGACGGAAGAAGACGCCACGGGATACGCGAGCGGGAGCGAGGGGATAAGTGCGGAAAGATCGAAGGGGATGAGAGAAACTGGCAGGAAGCTGCTGCTGCTGCTGAAGGAGGAGAACGAGGGAGGGAAGGTGAACGCGCGCGCGTACCTCACCTGGCATACCGGGAGAGTATCGCGACACATTTTGATCGAATTCTTCTCGAGGTCGGGGAATGCCGGTATCTGCCGTAGATATTATTACATATTTAGGCGGTACGCGCGCGGCGAGCGAGATCTCTCTCTCTCTTGTTCTCTCTTTCTCTCTCTCTCTTTCTCTTCCTCTCTGTCTCTATCTCTTCTCTTTCGCCTCGAAGAGATAATATACTTAGAGAGACGTATTCTCTCTTTCCCTCTCTCTCTCTCTCTCTCTCTCTCTCTTGTTCTCTCTCTCTCTCTCTCTCTGCCGGGGGGCGTACATATCTGGCTCACTATACTTGCGCCACTAGCTGTATCCTCTCGCTTCTCCCTCTCGCTCTAGACCTCGAAGGATCGCAGTTCTGCGCGATATCCTGCATATCTCGGCATACCGTCCCCGTCGTTTCCGACATTGTTCCCTCGGCCCGCCCCCGCTCCCTCCCCCGCACCCCCGGAACCCGGACGCGGAATAATCCCACTCGTTCGACGTCTACCGGGCCCGGCTTCCCGGCCGGATTCCAGTCGATTCTGGTACCGAGCTTGCAGGGTGAGAAGCCCCGGCATCGGGCATGATAATTGGATGCTTTTCCGCTCGCTCGCCCTTTCTCCTTTCCGCGCCGGGCGCGTTCCCGAAAAAGCGCGCGGGAAGAAGCGAGTACAAGGCTTGTTGATGGGAACCCCTCGAAAAAGCGCGCGTCGTCCCACGACGTTGTACTACGAGACAAACAGACGCAGCGGAGGTGTTTTTTTTTTTATTCCGACGGATGGCGTAAAAAATGTTGACCGATCTTAAGCCAATTGCTTTGAATTGTGATTATCAAGAAACTTCACGCGAACGCAAAAATTTGTTATCTTGTAAATAAACTGATTTCATTTCTCCCGAGCTTTGCGCGAATGAAAAACATTTTCTTAATTCGTGAGTTTTACATCGAGCGCGATAACGTGCGCCCTACAACGGAGCACGAGGAGGATTACACGGGGATTTGTAATCGGTAGATCGTCGTTGTGCCATGTAACGCGATAACATCAACTTGCATCAGATTTTCTTCGGGTTTGCCGGAGCGGAGCCGCGCGTGGCGTCGATCGCGTTTACGTCAATAGTCCGCCAACATCGAAATGCGTTTGTTGAATATTCAATGTTCAGTATTCAAACACGGGGGGGGGGGAAGGAGACGGGAGGAGAGAAGAGGAAAGAGGAGGGACCGATGACCATAAGCACCGGATTCTATTAGCAAACAGTCACGAGAACAATGGTGCGTCGTCGTTGCGATTCCGAGCGATATACAAGCGGGGAGAGTCGATGATCGAGGCCCGATAAATGCCGGCCACCTTCCTTCGGCACATTTCACGGCGAACGTCCGTCCCGTGGATACTAACTCGCATATCTAAATCCGTAGAGCGTCCCTGTCCGTACAATTCCCAGGATTGTTACCGGTCCGCCGGGACCGCGCGCTCCTTTGTGCATGACCGGTCCTTAATTCGCCGTCCCGCCTCATCGTACGTGAGCAAACAATGTCAAAGTCGCGATACATACACGAAAATGTCTCGGCCTCTCTTTTAATCCGCAAACCATCCAAAACATCAGACCTGTTTCCGACCGCGTAGTTAAAAAAAACGAGAAACAGTATTTATGCGAGCTCCCCATTGTTGCTTTATTGATCCTGCGATTTTACGTGCTCGGGCTGCTCTCTCGTCGCTTCTCGGCTACGTGTTTATGTCGCGCGTTACGTTTTAACCTATATATTTGCATTGTAATATATTTATTTTTTTTTGACAATTAGGACATCGTTGCTTCAAAGACCGTTCGTTTTTATTTGAAACCAAACGCGAATAAAAATGTTCGCCGAGAACACGTCGTTGTACGACGACAACGGCGGCGACGAGGACTTCTTCGGCGCGCTCGCGCTTCTGCATTCGACCGAGGAAGACAGCGCCGAGAAACTTCGTCGCATGCTGGACTCTCGCATCGAGAAGAGGTACGGCCCGGGCAAGACTCTGGTCGCCAGAATGCCGAGGCGATTTCTGCAGAGCAACGACAAATCGTCATCCTATTCGACGCGGACCGCGAAGAAGCGCGCGCGAAGATGCGCGACGACGGAGATCTCGGACGAAGCTGTTTCTCTCCTCGCGCTTGACGAGAAAATTGCGAACCGTCCGCTCGACGACGTAAAGGTGTTGGAGGTGTTCGAGGAGTGCTGCTGCGAGAACTTTCCGAGAATCTCGATTCCCGACGACGGGTCGGCCGTGTGCAAGGTTTTCTTTCATTGATTGTGATTTCTCACACACTTGTTTACGCAAAACAAATCAATCGATTGCTAACCGAATCCGCGACGCGCGAAGATGTGCAACGGCGCGAAACTGGGAGCCATGATCCTGTTGGAGTGTCAAGAGTGTCAGGAGACTTACCATCCCCTGTGCCATCAGCCGCCGGTCGTCGACGTCGACGTTTACGATCCCAGATTCGTGTGGCGGTGCAGACGATGCCTCGTCGAAACGCCGGGGATCTCCTCGAGGATCGAAACCGTGGAAAGGGAGTCTGCGGGGGAAGTTCGGGAACACGGCGACACGATGAGGAAGGATGTTCGGAAGACACCTGGAAAAAGGAACGGAGATTTGTTTGGGAAGAAAAACGGTGAGGCGATCGCGAAAAAATTACTAGAATGTTCAAGTTCAAAGTTTTAATCGCACAAAAAAGTATTTATTTAATAATCTTATCTCCGAATATGTGTGTAACCAATAGCAAACTTTATCTTTAACTTTTTTCAACTTTAGATATTGACATTAGGTTTTACGTAACGTGTGTTGGAAATTGTATATCTCGTGCGCGCATTTCCACGTATCACGAAAAAATGCGCCTTGTCGCTGATAAATAAGCTTTTACGTAAAACGCACACGGCCCCGGTGACATTAAACACCGCGAACTTACCCGTTTGTCCGGTTCGAACCGAACTGTTCGACGCGAACAAAAAACCCCTAAAAAAAATTGTATATTTGCAGATTCGCCGAGAGAAAACAGAAGCTCGCGGTTACGCGAGTCGTTATCCTCGTTATTTGCGAGAGACTCGGCGGACAATTCGCAGAAAAATCCACCGGTGTTTCGCAACACCGCGAAAGAGAGTTGGATCCAAACTCCGTCGTCGCTCGCACTTCGATTAAGTGAGAATCCGCGACACGTCGCGCTAACAAGAGACGGAGTGCAATGTAAGACAAAATAATAATTGTACAAAAATAATGAATCGAGCGAACGATCGGACGCACCTGATAGATGGATTGCGAAGCGATTTACGAGGTCAATAAGAGGTGGACGGACGGCTGAATGTGTATACGATAAAGTTTTATTTTGACAATCGTTCGTATTTACGCGATACAAGTAGAAATCATTCCTCCGACTGAAATCAGTAACCTGTTGCGGGTTCCGTCACGTACACAGAAATACCTTTTAATCACAGAATAGAGCACTCGACCTAAACCGATTACAGAAATGCACTCTATTTTACAGCGGTTGTATATATATATGTGTGTGTGTGTGTTTGTTTGTGTGTATGTATGTACGTGTGTTTGCGTGTATATATAATCGCCACAAATACACACGGCATCGGAGTGTTTAATTTATACATCGGATGATGATCGCGTATAGGAAAATACATCTATTTCGCACGACGGTGACGACGTAAAATCGGTAATAACGTGAGCAGAATGTTCGCTCTCTCCCGAAGCACGGCCGAAGGAAGCGACCGATTTTATTAAATTCGGTTACGCGAAAGAGAGAGAGAGAGAGGACGAACGAAAGTCTCTCTCTCTCTGTCTCTCGTGTCACACACGGCAGCCGCGTTTAATCGCGCTCGTTTATTCCCTTACATTAAGGTCAACAGAGTTCAATTACCTTCGGCGATGCTGCGGATTTTCAGTTGGATTTGAGCTTCGATTACTCTCACTCTGATTTATACGTTATTATGTGTGTATGTGTGTGTGTATATATATATATGTAAGACCGTGGCAGAGATCAAAGAGGTATCGGAGAGACGCGAAAAATGTCCTTCTCGAAGTTTCTTCACCTCGGACACGTCTCGACGAATTCGCCACGAAATACATCAATACAATTTATATATACGTGTGTGGGGAGAGGGAGGGAATTAATTACAAATGTGGGGAAAGGGTGCAAAGAAGAGAGAGTATTGAACATGTTGTTCTGATAAATTCTGACAAAATCAGGTTGAAGAATAGATTACATTACACTAACTAGATTTATACTGCTACAGATTGCTCCGTTAATTAATTTTCTACTTCAGCGATAAATACACAAATTCATTACGTGATTCGTCGTTGAATACGAGAGCAGACGCTTCGGGAAAATGAGGAATTCTGTGATAATAACAAAATTGAAAAACTTGTTTGCCACGTGTGCGTTGTTTGAAAACTCGAGTAGATTACAATACGCTTTATGAGAGAGAGAGAGAGAGAGAAAGCACATAATATTGAAATAAAAAGAAAGAAAGATGACACGCTCGAAAGTTCCGAGAAAAACGTAATTGTAAAACAGAGCGTGGAAAAATTTGTGCTTATTATCACAGAATTGTCAATTGCCCGAATGATACATCGAGTAGTAGGGTTTTATTTCTTTGTTCTTTTAAATATGAGATCGTAGCGCTTAATCGATAAAATTTCGAAATACATTTGTAAATTAGAAAAAAGTGTTTTCAATAGCAAAATTATTTCGAAAAATAGCGAGTCGCGGAAAAACAGCCGCGACCCCCCCGTTACGGTAAATATTTCGTGTAAAGATTTTAGCTTCAGATTTTTGTATGTGTGTTTTAAATTGCCGCACTAATGAAGAGAGAAAATCGTCGTGTCATTTGCTTGTGTTGTGCACCACCGAGAACACATCCGCTCCGTAATTTGTACAGGATAATTGTGAGTACAAGTAACTGTCTCTCTGTGTTGTTGTTAGCATTGTATTTACAGCGAAAGGAGAGAGAACCTTTGAGTTACGATAGACATTCTGGACAGATATGTTTTAGTCGTTTTATCGCTAATGCAAAAATTCACACGATGACAAAATTTTCGAGTGCGTTTTTTCCCCATTTTTTTCCTTGAAAAACCTCCAGAGTTGTCTCTCTCGCTTAATCTAATTTCTTAGGAAATTAAAAAAATATCTTCAAATAGATAACGCGAAACAACTTTCTTCGTGCGTCCTTTTAGCGTTTAATTTGTTTTCTTCTCATTAATTTTCATTCTTTCTTTTCACTCAATGAAAGTGAGTTTTTTTTTTTTTTTAATCTTAATAATGATACGAGTATAGATAAAATAATAAAAAGTTAATTTTTACGTTAGGCGCAATTATAAAAAAGATTATTCTAAAATAAAGGTTTAGCACAGCTCTCTTTGGAAGCATTAATTTGCAATAATTAATTTGCAAACTTAATATCGTTATAGGATTTCTCTAGATTAGAACTTAGCACTCTCTTAATTCTACTACGAGTTTTCGTTTCATCAAGTGTTTCCGAAACTTATTTCCGTTAACATCATATACATATATAATATATATCTAAATAATTCTTTTACACACTAGTAATTGCTATACACGTACATAAATGTATATGTATATATCGGTATACATAAATATGTACAAAAAGAGACATCGAGTATAATTTTCCTAAAATGACTCGACACGATATTCCACTTAAGATACAAATGTCTGAAGTCGCCACGCACGCCTTTCTTCAATTACATTCTCGGAGAAATCTCGAGATCAGATTTCGTTTGGAGAAAGAAAAAAATGTCTGAATGAACACATTCCGATCTGATCGCCAAAAGCCAGTCGTTACACACACACACGTACTTCACGCTCCAGTCTCGTTCTCGTTTCTTTTACGAGCGAATAAAATATACACATATATCATAATATACAAGAAAAGTGATTCAGAATTATTGCTACAACGTATTCAAAGAGTGCCTGCTAAGTGAAGTGTACGAGATACGCACAGGTGACTCATTTACACAGCGTTATATCGAGATACTCTGTCGTTCGTACAGGAGAGAGAAAGATAAAAAGACAGAGAGAGAAAGAGAAAATCCACGTAAAATTCCACGATATACATATCTTTAGCATCACTTGGCACGGATTACCGATTACAGTATCGATAAATCAAATCGCGACTGTGAGTGAACTTGGTTTCGTATCAGTGTAGAAAACCTGCAAATATGATAGGAACCGTCGTGTTACGTTATATCGAATTCACTGCATCGTTCGTGTCGCGCGCGCGCGTGCAAAAAAAAAAAAAACAACTAAATCTCTAAATTTTCCTAATAATTACAAAAAGTCTAAAACTTCGCGCCATGTTAATATGTATACTGTGACGAATATATATATATATAAAAGTTTTATAATTAATATATAATTAATACATTATAATATTTTAGTAATTATATATATATATAATTATATATGTAATTATATACTTTATCAATTATATAATTATATATATAATGTGTATAATCATATATATATAATTGTATATAATTTTATATACAAATTTTATATATATATATATATATATTTGCATCTGCAATTAATACAGCGACGGTTTTTCTTCTGTGTCGGTGTGTACTGTGTGTGAGAAACTCTAACAAAATTGTATCATATCAAAATACTACATAGTTAGAATGTTGTAGTGTGTAAAAACGTGCAAAAATGATATCGTTTGGTTTTTTTTTCTCTTTTTTCTTTAACTGCGAGTGCTATCTAGACTCACACCGAGAGATACTATTGATGTCTAAAATGATGCCATCGACCAACACAAACGGGGATTTCACTCGCAACATTTAAACGAACTCTTATCGGTACTTAGCTTATTAATTCGCGTGAGATACATTTAAGCGCTCGCGCGGCCTTGTCTCGAATTACCGAACGTCTGAACGCAAATCCCCGTTCTTGCGCAATACACCTGTAACTACTTTAATCCTCAATGCAATTTGCCTGCCGGTAATTGCTGTTATATATATATATATGTATACTGAACTATCGTATACTACATACAAACATAGGCGCGATTATCATCCTACATTTGCAATGTAATAACGCCCGAGAACGGCTTGTGTGTAAACATTGGTTTTTACGTTTCAAAATTCTATTAGATAAATCTCAACACGCCCTCTTTCTTACAAGGGCGATCAGCTTACATGTAACCACTTCTATTGTATAAAGTTTCGCCGACAGCTGTACAATATCTTTGCCGATAACTTAATATATGTGTGTGTGTGTGTTTATACGATTAATGATTGCGTGTGCGTGTGTGTGTATGTACGCGTGCGAGTACATGATTTTTTTTTTTTTTTTTTCAATGACCGATTTCTAATACTTCGGTGACAATTTGTTGTTACATGTGTACGCATCTCTCCTAAAACCTATAATTTCAATTACAACTTATAGCGTAAAGTAAAAGTACCCCATAAAGAAGATAAAAGTCAATACGACTAGACGTAATAAGTTCGACTAGAATTCTCACCTTGCAAAAATCTTTGTAAAAAAAAACAAAAGGTCTTTACACGTAATCTCATATACGATGCAGTAATAATACTCACTTTACACAATGTAACGCTAAATGCTGTTTGTATGTAGGATACTCGCTTGCTTTTTTCTTTTTTTTTTTTTTTTTTTTTTTTTTTTTTTATTAAAAGGCCGTTATTTCCTCGCTCTACGATTATTAATCGATGCCGATACTTTGGAAGAGCCAGATTTTTTTTCCATATCTCTTCTTCGCAATATATCCCTGTCTCGTCTCTCACGTGAGTACTGAGATTACTAATAATTATTTGACACATCGATGTCGCGTGAGAAAGCAAGAGATATAAACAAACACGGAGCGACAAATTCGCTCTTCTAAAAAAAAAAAAAAAATACTTGCGGGGAAGCAAATCAGTATATGATTACGTCTCAATAATCTCGAGAATACCAGAACACAATACTTATGCGTATGAAATTTTCATAAATATCACAAAACTGAGATTGCGAAATAGTGTAACGTGCGTTGTGCCGAATATTCACCTCCCGAAAACCACGATTCATAGCACTTCCACGCAGAGGCAATAGGCACTTTAATATGACGATGAGAATGACGAATTATCCTAAAAGGTTAATCTAGTTTCGCAGTGGGTAAACCGTGACCTACAACAAGTTGCTCTTTTGGAAAGTCCAAAACCACAGTTATGTGAAAGCCCATGTTTGCAAAGGCTATCACATACTCGCACAGTGAGAACCAACTAAACGCTGCTCAAAAAATTATAACACAAACATTATTTTCCTTTTTATTATTAAACTTATATAAATATATGCTGAAAAATAATGTATATTTGCAATTTGTAATTTCTTACCCAGATCGTGACACAGCAATCGATGTTTCAAGAAGAAGATAATAAGACCAATTGTACTTAAGATACTCGTCACAAAAAGCGCCTGTTTGTACTGAAGACTTTGTGCATTCGGAGTTATTAGGCGACCCAATCTTACAGCAGTCAGCATGTACGTTAGCGAACTAATCATGAACACTATGAAGATTTTTTCGTGCACCGCTGAAACATTTTTTATTATTTATCATAAAAAAAAAACGAATCTATTTCGCATTGTGTGCGACGAGCGAGTTGCAAAATTACTCACAATAATTTTCTCTGTTAGAAATATATGTTACACCGGACAGAGCTGCTACCTCGGCAATGTTCAGCCAGTAGCACAGGTTCAGGAGTCGGCTCCCTGTGAGTTTTAGAGGCACATCTTCAATGTCTTTAAGTATTTTACAATAATACGAATGATAAACACTGGCGATAACCAATCTAGGTCCAATGTGTAACGCTATGCTGACGCGCCATAGATATCTCTGAGGAGATACACCGGTGATGGCTGAGATCGATGGAAGAATGTTGTATACCTGAGACAAACAAAAACAGATTACCCTTCGTAACACATGTTAAACGTTATTAGACACACACGTGATGACAAAATGTTAATTGTACTTACTCTACAGTGAGTTTCGTGGATGTCATCCTGCTGAAAAATGTACGCTGTTACAAAACAGAACAACAACGACATGAGTGGCAAGCCGACCGTTGCCAGACACAACTTTTTGAACGACAGCGCGAGGTGTATAGAACTTTTGTTGCTTCCCACATTGTTCAGTTCCATGTTAGCGGCACTTTCCGACATGTTGGCATTTGTGCATCAAGCGACAACTGTGTGTATGCGTGTGTATGCGTGTGTTAGTCCAACTGCAGAAGTGGGATTCAGTCAGGCTCTTGTGCGGCACAGATTCATATTGTTTCCCAGCTGTAGACTCGAATCCGACGATTCCTGGGGGAGGGGGGGATGTTATTCTACATGCTCTGATGAAAAGAAATTACAGGTTGTTATTCATCAGCGACCACCACAAATGGCATCGCGAAAATTGCCGATTGATAAAAATTACATGCAATTTAGAAAGCGAGAAAGGACCTCGGAATTAGCCGATGAATCGACGGAGTCGTTGCGAAAACGCGGGGGATCTGATTGCGAGCGGGTTCGACGCCGTTCGCGCGAGCAATTGCGAAACTTACGCGACAAAAGACAAATCCGCGCGCAACGAGCGCACTGATAGCTGACCGCCCCCGCCTGTATCGCGCAAATTGCGCTCGACAGGAGCGTGGGTTTTATAATCGCGCGAATCGCGAGACGAGGGATCGTGCGATTTGTTTTCAAATCAACGAACGAACGAACGCAACGCACTTTCGCGTCAAATCACCGCCAAGTGAAATCGGAGTTCTGCACAAAATCGCGAATATTAATAGTACGGTTGCGTTAATTTCGCGTTTATTTATAACGCGTCCCGTCGTCTTCGTGATAATCGCTTGCGTTTCCGCGATTGATTTTACAAATATAACCTACTTGCTCTATAAATAGCGAGCGAAGGAGCGAAATCGCGGCAATTCTTGATCGCTGTCGCGTCGCCGATTATTCGACATGTCCTTTTGACGTTTGTCTCGCTCTTGTTCCGAACACGCCGACGGATCAAATCCGGCAAATATCAATATCTACAACGCAAACAAGGCAAAAACAGAAGCGAGAATGTCAACGTGCGTGACAATCCCGAATGCGCATTGCCGAGACACTGCGGAGAGAGACGCCCCGATAAATCGCGATCGTGACGGACCGACTTTCGCGAGTCTTGTCGCAAAACGACGAGCTGATCGCGAGGAAATTACGCGCGTTCGTATTCCAAGATCTTCGGGAATAAATGACCGTGCGACTTACCTTTTTTTCGCTAGGATTGACGTATCGTCTGCTACACAGATGTCTCGATTCCCCTCCAACCATTTTCCAAACGTTTCACGCCCCTCCCGCTCGGCGCTTTCGCACACGCTCGCGCCGCGAGCGCAACTTTCGAACGCGTCAAGACGTTCGCGACGCAAAATCGTAGAATATGTTTGACTTTCTTTCACATTATATCAATTAAATGTACCCGTATTGTTTATAACTATGTTTAGTGAGAGTTCTCGTTAAATTCTTCTAAATATTTGTAACAAAGCAAAAAATATCAATTCATATACATAAAAATTTATACAATTTGATTTTTGTACGCAAAAGTCGAGTGATTTTTTTTATTATAAACATAGTTATAATATTTATATAATATACAATTGAATTAAGCTCGTTCTTTTTGTCGGGTGTCTTCCACCTCGTACTCGATCTCCACCCTCGGTCGCGATTTCTTCTGTGCTCTTCTTGGTTTGACAGCTTTTGGCGCCTTTTGCTTCTTGTTTGTGGATGGCTTGACAATGTCCTGATGACGTACAGTACGTATTTACATCGGAATATATATATGACGATATAACAATATATAAATGCAAATAAATTCGACAAACATTCAAGTTTACGTCGAATCCTCACCTCAATATCGCTATCGACGTCGGATTCGAAGCTGTCGGACAATTGAATCTCTTCCTTCTGTCCCGAGTCACTATCCTCATCCTACGGAACAGGTTCTCGTAAAACAGTTATGTCTCATTAAGTTGTTATGTAACAACTTACCATAGAAAGATCGTCGTCATCATCGTCGCTGTCAGCCTCAACATACGGACCGTCAATTTCTCTCTCATCTCTTTCCAATTCCATCTCCACTTCCTTTTCTATTTCCCGTTCTTTCTCTTCCTCCTGCTCGCTCTCTGCTTCACTTTCCTCTCCAACATTTCGCACAACTTTTTCCAATATACCCGGTGTTAAATTGAACACACCTTCGTACTAGAAAAAAAAATACTCAAGTTTTACATATTTAAAATCTAGCAAATTTCCACACAAGATAACAGACACATGAATATTACCATTCCCTTCTTCAATCTTTCCACGAGTTGTTTCTCAATAGCAGTTTCCAATCTAGCAGCCGTCAGAGCCTTTTCCTCTCTACGCCTTTCTCTTCTCTCAATCTTCCTCTGAATTGGCACTATCTTCTTTTGTCGTCTCAATCGGAATTTTCTCATACGAATGAGATATTGGGTAATTTTGAGAAATCTCTGCTTGCATTTTGCCTTTATAAAGCCAGGCCAGTAGAGCAGATTTTCGTTGATCTGCTGTATTGCCTTCTCAAAATTTCTAGACAACTTGACTCTCTCCCAACTGTCTTTAGGTGTGTGGATTCTGAAAGAGTTAGCACAGATGTACGCAAAAATACTTGATGTTGTAAACAACATCAATGTCAATTGTTAAAGACTTGCTTGTGCATTTACCGTTCTGCCGTTCTCATGTATAGATAAATGATACCATTTTCTTCCCTAACAGTGGCGTATTGACTGTTTGCAAGAGGACACGCAGCTCTACTGCATAAACCCGAAAGATTGTATTCATTTCTGCAAAACCTCTGTGTCTTCGTGCTGCAAACAAACAACACAAATTATAATCACGAATGTAAACTTCTATTGGTAATCCACCTTTACATCCAATTATTTCTTGGGAGCGCACTTACTTTACTTTGAAGGAACAAAACGTCTTGTTAATAATACTCCACACAACCTGTAAAAGCGATAATTTTTATTAAATATTCAACGTGTGTGTTAACTTGAATCTTTGGAGCACAAAAGTGTCAGAGATTGTTCATAAAATTAGATTAGGAAGTAGTGACAAATTAAATACACTTAAATAAATTAAGTTGTTGTTTAATTTATACTCACGTCGTCGTGTTGCATTTTGTTTTACTTGTGTTTAACTTGACACCGAAAAAATTGTTTAAAAAATTGCTACCGTACTGAAATATAACCATACTAAACACACATGGCAAATCAGTGCGACGAAAGTGAGAAGATCGCGCATGCGTGAGACACAAAGCCCGATTTACACAACTCGCAAACGCGCGGGTCTCACAAATTCATTGGAATCGACCAATTGCGTTGGCCAGCCGATCAATGCGATTGGTTCGAATAACTTTCTCGAATCGAGATCTCGATTGCGGATTGACCAATCAACAACTCGTAGTGTGTGATACGGGCTTTAGCTCTGCCGCGAGAATCGATTCGATACTTCGAGAATCGCAATTGCGCGCGCTTCGATACCGCAGTTCTGGCGGGAGCAGAGACGCGGCGGATTGCGACACGATGAGGGATCTCGTTCAAATCGTCCCGTGTTTCTCGCCGATTGTTGTTGTTTCCCGCATCAATATCGGTGAGTACGTGCACGTCGCAAACTTCCGAACATTTGGAGTAATGAGTAATCGGTATCGCGCGCTCGCCAATGACGATAACGAGCGAGTTTTCGTGAAATTGTCTCGCGGCACCGCGAGCGGCCGACAAAATGGCCGACTCGCGACACGGAGAAGACGTGCGCTCGAATTGCGTCTTTATTTCTCGCCTTTGACATCGTCTCGCCCACGAATATCGGTAGCACGTGTGTCGGAGAAGTGTCGGGCAGTCGCACCGATACGTAATTAGCGTCGCGGTAGTGATAATTAAGCATCGTATCTCGTTGCCGTTCGCGGAACGAATCGAATTACTACGAAGCCGGATGAGAGTGCGATCACGGTATATTTCCTTAGATTATCATTTATTACAATAAAATAAGATTAGAAATAATATAAAATTATATATTTGTTTTATACATACACTGTGCGGTACGTGTAAATTCACTTTAAAAGTCGAAAAGAGAAAAAGAAAGAGAGAAAAAGAAAAAGAGGAAGAGAAAGAGAAAAAGAGAGAGAGATATTATTTCACATCTTGCAAAATGTTATACGATTTTTAAAACGTTATATTTCTTTCTTCGAGCAGTGAGAAGTAAACAGGTGGGAGCAGTGGGGAGAAGGTCGACTAGCGGGGCACGGCGCGCAGTACATACCTATCGTCGTTCTCTTTTGGTAGCTCGTTCGCCCGCCCGCTTAGACCGTGATATCGCGCTACAAAAGCATAATAACGCACAGGTTTGTTTCTCTCGTATAAATTAACAATATCAACCGCCGCGACGAACATTTTACGTATTGGAAAAAATAATATTTGGTTAGATGTAATTCGTATTAATAATTTTTTGTATTTTTAGTTACCTGTAACGGTGTATTAAATTTTCTTTTGTAGATATGGTGGAGAAGGAACTTGCTCGCTCTCATCCGAGTCGTTAGAATTTTTGTTTGTTAAAGGTTGTGTCACGAAAATTTTATAATCAAATTGTAACTTGCTTATATCAGTATCTTTTTAATTTATTTGTATTGTTAGAGTACGTGTGTGTTCGAAATGATAAAATAATTATTGATATTTTGAAATAAGTCTTCGAAATAAGTCGCACTTTGTTAAATTATGATTATTTAAAGAAACAAATACTATTGCAAATGTTGAACACGTTGAGAAATTAATATTGATAAAAACAAACACAGTAATTATATAATTGATACTAGCATGTTTAAATACGCCTAAAACTTGAAACATATTTCGGTATATTTCACATAGATAAAAATAATACATACAAATTAACAAGAGTCGAAGTCTAGAAAATTTTTCATAATTTGTTTGGCTCCGTCTGCCGTCAGACTCGCCAGTAGCAGTTAGATTGCAAAAGGATCCATTGCAATCTTTGCTGCTCACGGGGAGATCTGGCGACAGATCAAATCATGTAGACTCTTTATAATTTGTATTATTTTAGAAGTTATTACTAAAATATGCGTAACAGAAATATAAAATATAAATAAAATCATGTAAAATATCTTTCGTCTTTTGCGATATATATTGATACTAAACTTTCTCTGCATAGCATCTTTTGCAAAAACACAAAGTTAAAAAGATCTTTGTATATTTCAACGAAAAATTAAAAATAAATCATCTGTTTGCGATATTACGTAAGATTATGTTAGTATTATGCACGTTCTACTGTAGAAGATAAAATATCAATAATTACTATTTTTATCTTTTGAATGTTTTCTAATAAAATATTAGTACAAAATATCGTGACATAACTTTGTATGGAGATATAACGGATGTTCACGCATCGGAGAAGCACTTGGAGAACGTTCTCGATATCGGAGATATATGGAACTTGTATTAGTTGCAAGGTACGCATCGCGACAATGTTTTTTAAACAAAAATATATAACAATTTAATTTTATATATTTGCTTGCTAATTTTATTTTGCTTTGTTGTATTTTTCAGATGAAAACAGTTATTTCTCGTGACAAGGAGTTTGCGGCACCGGAGGAGCCGGTTCGGGCCATCTCAGGACAACATAAAGGTCAGTGTCATATCTATATAAGTACGAAATAAAACATAATAGTTATAAAACATAAAGTTATATACTTTAATTTTAATTTATGTAAAATTTAATCATTTCTTTCATATAGTAACTCTTTTAATGTTTGTCTTGGTAATTGTTGTTCCAGATGCAGACGGATTGTATACAGGAGAGGAGTTTGCGGTACTGGAGGAGCCGGTTCAAGCAATCTCCAGGCAATATAAAGGTTAGTATCAAATTTGCAATACAAAACAAAACATAACATGTGTCTATTTTAAAACTTAAAGTTATTTAACTTTATCGTATTTAAAGATTTAATAATTTCATTATAATTAATTCCATTAATTAATTTTCTCTTGCTTTTTGTTGTTTAAGATCATTCCCGCAGAGGAGAGGTCCGGCTTGCGGAGCGGAGGAGCCAGTTCAGGCAACAGAGTGCTGGCACGAAGGTATGTTAAGTTTTCAAAGTCATTTTTTATGCATAATCATACTTATAACCATTAAATATATTTCTTAGAAACTTTTGTAATTTCTACTTATCTATTAAAGATAATATATATTTAAAAAGAAACGTTAAAAACTTATCTTACATCTAACAATAAAAAAGACATTTTATTTTTGTTACAGAGTGGTGTGTAGCTGAAAGTGGCCAGCGCTTGGTGAGTACCTCTTAGGGTGATGGTTCATAAAATCAGTGCGATTCGCGTGTAGATTTTTGTCTTTTGAAACATCAAACACATAATTTGAACATATATTTAATACTGATATATGTGTACAATTAGTTTACATTTAAAATTCACATTAAAATATTATGAATCTTCTTTACAATAGAATATAATAATAGAATATATATAATTATACTCAAATCTATATAAAAATCAAGAGAAAAAAATAGAAAAATTACATACTGCGGATTTTTTAATAAAATATTATACATATATATCAGTATAGTGTGATTTTAAATAATATATTATTCGTTATTTTTTTTTGGAAGATGTAATTATTTTTTTGATGTTTCAATTTCTCCACTACAGCGGAAGTTTTGTCCGCTCTGTCTGCGTCGAAATCGACGCTTGAATTGCGTCACAATTTGCAAAGCCTAGACTCGCGATTATTCCTCGAAAATAGTAAATTCACCGTGTTTATTATATTATCGTATTTCTTTCGCAATTAATCTTTTTCGATTTTTTCGGTATTTTATTTCATTACGTTTGCGTATATCGCGGAAAACATTAATTATATATAATATATCAATTTTATAAAATTGCAAGAACAAGAAATAATGTTAGAAATAATCGGTAAAAAATAATTTGTTTTATATTTATTAAAATTTGATTATTATTTTACGAGATAGATTTTTATATTGACTGCTCGAATGTGTTGAGTCCGAGTTTTTTTTATAAATAAATATTCGCGATGATGAAGTCAATTTTTTCGATTTAAATTCGCGATATTTTGAAGTCGTACGCGTATTGTGAA
Organism: Pseudomyrmex cubaensis; assembly: GCA_014825685.1. Lineage (NCBI taxonomy): Eukaryota > Metazoa > Arthropoda > Insecta > Hymenoptera > Formicidae > Pseudomyrmex > Pseudomyrmex cubaensis. The sequence goes on from QVOA01002809.1 coordinate 17,979, forward strand.
GATCTACGAACAATTTATATCATACGATTTAGAATAGTATCGCGCTTCGCTTTAACATAAGGCGCAATAATTCTCGCAAAATTGAAATATTTGCGAGAAAATCTTCGCAGTGACACACTGCGGGGCCTAAACGAGCCTTGCGTAATAACAATATTACGCAAATAATGGATCACACGAAGATAAACTACAAGACAAACCGAAATATCGTTTCGTTATAAAAATATATTTTTGTTTCTTTTTTAAAGATATTATTCGAGTTTCGAGCCAAGTTGTATTATCTTAGAGAAACACGCGTTATTTATACTCGCAACTTTCTTATTGAAAAATTCATTTTTCGTTTTTGATTAATCGCGAGTTTTGAAAGAAATGTGCCAGTGATTAAAAAGTGTGGACTTTGCAAAAGTGTTTTTGGAGAAAAAGACTTTGAACTTGATATAAAATTTAAATTTCGCGTGTGTGTATATTTCGCGTCTACCGCGTCGCGAGTGATAAAAAGTGTCTCGACTACGTGGGACGACGCAGCCTGTTGGACCATTTTCGGAGAGGGAGATCGAGAGTTGAAGCAGAAGAAGATACGTCGATGGACGACGAGGGACCGCACAAA